>WEIU01019284.1:624224-658255 GCA_013389925.1 Aegithalos caudatus
ACATCATTTTCAGGCAATTTTTGGGCATATAATTGAACAAGAAGTTAATTAATGATCAGTTTACAAGGACTCCTCTGCTGTGTGGCTCTCACTGCAGAGGCTGTAATGTGTGCCCAGCAGCACTCCTAGGTGGGAGAGGGGACAGAATGACCATCCTCCACTGGCCTCCAGCAGTGGCCAGAGCTCTGGGCCTTCTCATGGAGGCTCTTCCATGCATGTCCACCAACATGGCCAGAGGGAATCAGCAGAAATGGGGAATTCCCTCACTCAGAGGTAGCTTTTGGCTGTTTATTACAAGAGGTGGAAGTCGAGTTAGAATCATCCCATAAACTGGAAATATGATCACAGCAAAATCCCCATTGTCACTCATTTTTAAATTCTTAAAACCTGCAGCTGTCACATGATTCAGCAGGTATTTGTAAAGTTTGAAGGAAAATCCCTCTGGAATTGTTTTATGTTGTGAGTGTGGCTCATGCAGGGAGCCTTACACTTGTCTGGTTATTTACCCCATGCCAAAACTCCAGAGCTGTTGTGGCTGTGCCCTCCTGCAGCGAGGGCAGAGTCCTGGAGTGCTGTGATCAAACACTGGGACTGACTGAGCAGGTGAACAGTCCCCACGGAAGCAAAGGGACACAAAATTGAGCCAGAGGTAACAGAAATTCTTTGGGCTTTGGATCCTACAGAGAGCCCTGCACAAAGTCAAAGACCTGTCTCTGGAGTTAATTTTAAAAAGCCTTTTTTAATTTTTTATTTTTTTTTTTAATTATTTTTTTTTTAGCTGAGCTAACACTACAGAAGTAACAAATTCCACCAGTAAACACATCTATGCTACCAAGGCACCAAAAGCATCACACACCTCCCTGAAATGTTACCTTGTCAAGGAGCTGGAACTACATCTGTTCACTGCTCCCTCCTTTCACACTCATTTCAACCCTGTGCTCTTGTCACTCCACTGACTACAGGCAAAATATTAGGTAATTCCTAATCAATTTCCTTTGTGCACACACGAGCCCATCATCTCTTCCAGCCACAGGGTATCATGAACATATGGTCTCTTTTGTTCATTCCACCACAATTCACACAATTCTGTAGTTTAAAATTATTCCTAATTAATACACACTAATATGGAAATAAAAGGAAACTCAAACTAAAGTTATGAGCATGCAATTAAACTTGGAAAACAGACTAGAAGGCAAATGCTTTATCCTTTATAGACACAGTGGTGTAAGTGTGAAGTTGACTTCTGACATTGGTGGAATATCTCCAAATTTATACTGGCAGACAGAAGACAATATAGCCAGAAGTTCCTAAAATAAATAATTGAAATAATAGCCCTTGAAAAACATATTTGTAACGTAAATAAAAATATTAACACATTGCAAGATCTCTAGACAAATCAGGCAGGATTAAACTGCAGTTAAAAGTGATAATCTAATGAAAATATAGATGAGTTTAGTTAGATGAGAAATAAGTCTCTCAAATATCAAACATTCTTTTCTCTGCAAGAAATATCTCTGTATTTTTAGTACCTGCACTGGTCTATGCAATGTGATATATTTTTTTGTATGGATGTGAGAAACTGGGATGATAGAACTGGTTCTGAAATAGTTTCCTACCAGAGGTATCCTATTCCACTAAAAACAATTCAGTTTGTACTTGAATTCTGTTTTAGGCTAACTCTTATATAATATTATTGTTTCTGTTAAGTTGCAGACTTGCACTAATATGAGCTGGTATATTCACAAGAGCTGTAATATTCTGCCCTTTAGTTATCATAAAATCCTGCATTCTGCACATGTCCTCAGTTAATGTGAATTATTTGTTAGCTGTTAGGTGGATTTATGCTTTTCATCTTAGCCTGAACTTCCCTCATGAGCATTCAGATAAATTATTTTGAAGGCATTCAGGAGTTAAGCATCCAATTGTATTATGTTAATATTACACAATATCTCTATACATGCATCAAATGACTGTGCTGTAGTTTGCCCAATATTTTACTTTATTATATAAATATGAGTCTTAACACCAATGTATGAGTTCCTTTTTCTCCACAGTGTTTAAGATTTTCCTGAAGTCCCACTGATGCCATGATTGGGGTTGAGCATGTGTCTAAGTGCTGCCTGAGATGGGTCCCTATTCCCCAAGGTGCTGTTTGTCTCTGGTAGCTGATGGAAGATTGCCTGGCTCTTTGCTCATTAATATAAATACATCTCATCCTCTCTTTGCATGAGCAGGTTTATGATTCTATTATTTATAGTCATGCACATTTTAGAAATATTCCACACAACTATTTGTGGAATTACACCTAAAAATACAGTAATTCACATTTTGAATATTTGGGGGAAAATCTAACTTTAAAGTGCACATCAGTGCTCACAACGGGTAAATTAAGATTAAGCACCGAACTGCAACTGTGCACTTCCTGTTTTTGAGCTTCATTGTGCCACCTTAATATCAGGTTAACACAGTATGTACATAGAATATTTGTTACAAGATTTGTGAATAAGTGATTCTCATCTCCTTTGTAAGGAAAATTGACTCCATTACAGGAGAGGAGAGACATCAAGCTAACATTACATGAAGTCATAATCCTCTATTGAGACGCTGCACAATGACATTGTTAACATTAGTATGCAATATTTATTATAAATAAAAGAGGCCATTGAGGCTTTCAACCCATAATCAGCTCTGTGTGGATGACTTCACTGTAGGAACACAGTGGAGTTATAATGAGGATAAAAGATTTATTTATACCTAAACATGTTCTCATTAGTAATTCTGCAATAGCATGTAACAGATACAATTGAAGGACCAGTAGGGTTTTTGTGGGGGGTTTTCATTTGTTTCTTTGGGGTTGTTTGTTTGTTTGAAATTACTACTTATTGTTTGCACTCTGACTATGAACATTTAGTAAGAAAAAAAATAAACTCATTAATGAGTTGATTGTACTATGTACTATTAATTCTCCTGAATGAAGAATGATTCCATTTTTATGGAATACAGTATCATCCCATCACTCCATAACATGGAAATCCAATGAGCCATTAGCTCAGACCTTGGTAAAAAGGGGGAATTGTTCCTGAAGAGATCCTACCTGCACATGTAAGATTCTTACTGACATGCCTTTGTATTATACTCTTTTCCAAACACCCTATTTTATATTTCTCTTAACAGGAAGGACTAACCCTCACTTCATGGAAGGCACCCCAACAATTGCCAACAGACCCTTCCAAGATTTCTCATGGAGTTTGGGCTGACATCTCACAGTCTATTTGGAGGAAATGGAACTCAGCTTAATGTCAAATCCTCTGCACTACCTCATCTTGTCTTGCTACCATAAATCTCTCCCTCCTCCCTGGGGCCTGGGTTTACTTTCAGACTACAGTTTCACATTTACCTTTGCCATGTGAAACCTAGGAAAAATAGAGCAGTGGTTCAAATATATGTGCATACTTCACATTTGAAAACCATTGGTTTTGTTCAAAACTAAATCATCTTTTCTGGCTGGTCTAATTTTTCACCTTTAATTACATTTTGATTGTCTCAAACAGTTGTATTGGTAAAATCTTTAAGATCTTTTCACTACTAATGGACTTAAAAGAAGTGTTCGTATGTTTCTATATAATTTGGTGAACGTTCTCTGTGTAACAAGAACACACAGCATAAACAGTACTAAAAGAATCACCAGGAATAAATGTTAAAGTCATGCAGTATTTTTCATCTTGGATGAATGAAGTTCATCAGGTATTCATTTCTCATCTAGGGAAATACACTGACATGGTTCATCTCTCTCTAAAACTGTGTTTAAGTTGATTATATGTAAGCTAACAGGTAAGAAGATCTTATTCATACTGAAGAAAAATAATTTAATTTAGAACCACTTAGCTCAGGAGGAAAAGTTCTTAACAACAATTACTGAGAGATCTGAAGAATTCTATTCCACCTTCACATGTAGATTAAAAAAAATCAACTTTTTCTGTAATTCCAGCTGTTCATTTTCAGCAACAAAATATCATACTTCTTTATCTTTATCTCTCTTTGAGAAAAACTCTTTCCTTAGCATTCTGTGGTCTTGGCCTTCCCCTTTTACTCAGTCTTTGTTTGCATAAAATTTTATTTGTTCTACTGAAAGTGGGATTTTAAAAAAAGAAAAAAGCTAGAATTTTGAAAACCAAGACATTATTCCTAACCAGATCTACTTAAAGGAAGTAGCAGCAAAGACTTAACATAGCTGACATAAGTTTCTTTCATTTCATATGTTCTTTCTGCCACCATACTTATAAACCCACAGGCTCCATTTAAACAGATACAATGATGAGAGCAAGCAAGTTCCTGTTATAATATAATGGAACAAAAATACAGATTGTATGAGTTTCATATAATAAATACAATGTCCTGTTTTGATCTTACTATCCTAGGGCTTTTTTGCCTCAATTTTGACAAAGTGCCTAAAGTAAACAGAAAGATGAGTTTCAAAATTTAGGTGAAATTCTTCCCATTAAAAAAAATTAAATATTTGCATATGTGTAAAATTATACAAGTGCACAGTGTAGATTTTCAGGCTGTCTATTTGGGATACAGATTATGAGCTTCAGCACATTAAGTGAAAATTTTTTAAGTATTTCCAAATTAATAATCTCAATTATTTTGTGCCAATGATGCACAACATAACCAGGCTTGGAAGGTCACTACTACTTCTACTATCAATCCAGCTTTCAACTCTTTAACCTTCAAGGGCCTAGACCAGGTCCTACTAAATGCAGTGGAAGCATTTGCCCTTACTTCACCAGAAACTAGATCCACCAAGACCTTAAATTCAACTATTGAACTAATATAACTTTCTTCTGATTCATGAATTTTTCAGGCATAAAAATAACCCAGTTTTGTTTCTTTAATGGGTTTTTCACAGAAATCTGGGTGGCTGATGCATCTGCAATCTGACAGAACAGATATCTCTTTTTGTAGAGAGTTTATATAAGTTTCCCATCTATCTCAGAAAAAGTCTTACAAAGCTATTCAGAACTCAGTACACGTTCTTCCCTCTTCACAACTCATTTTCCTTTTTTTTTTTTTTTTGTGACAACCTAGGCAATAATTCACAGCTCACTGGGTCTCCTAAATAACCCCCTTTATATTTACATGGTAGGCATTCCCCCCATTACCCTGCGGGATTCAGCCGGATTGGCAGGCAGTCATTAGGAATTCTTAAGACCATGGAGGTTTAACATCCCCTTCTCTAGTGTCTTTGAAAACACCCTGTATGGTTACAATCTCAGCAAATATACAGAAAATCTCGACAATTTAACAATAACATAAAATGTGTCATTTTGTAATTTCTAAGTGGTTCCTTCTTTGGGTCCCATCCAGACTCACACATGAAGCCTTTCAAGCTCAAAAATCCTCACCCAACGGAGGACTTTTATGTTTCTTTCTTTTGCTAGAAAAACGAGCAAATCACACCTGCTAGTGATGAATGGAGAAAAGTCCTTTAGGAAACACAGATAAATTAATATAAAAGTAGTAAAATGCATTATGAGAAAGATGCTGAAATATAACTCTCACCGAAGTGGGATTTTCACTAGAAGACAAATTTTTCACCAGAAAAACATGATCTGAGCACAGAAGAAGAGCCAGATCTCCAGGGGTTATGGTCTTGCTCTGACTGAGAAGCTCCCTGCAACTGACTTCCCCCACTGCCCATGGAAAATCATTAGAGACACAGCTCTATAGACTTGCCACTGACATGTCCCAGCTGGTCACTCACTCCTTCCCTTCCCTAACACACGGACTGCAGCAATAACAACACCTCCTCAAATCCTTTACTCAGTGCCAAGTACTATTATGGAGGCTTGGAGGAATATGAAACAAGAAACTGTAGAAGTTGATTCATACGAGCATTGCTGCTGCTTGGTTCTGGGAACTCCACTTGTTCTGAAGAAATCTCCAAACAAACCTGGAGTAGCACGTTGCCAATCACACCCCCAGCAGTTTGCATCCCACGAGCCTTGAACTGACACAAATGTTCAAAACTGGATTTATTGACTGCACAGATAAATATTTCAAACTAATATATCAAGAGGCTTACATCAGAAAAAATCTCAAGGAAAGTGATTTCATTCTGAAGGAAAAAAAAAAAGAATATAACCACTCCTTTGTTTCCAACTGGACTATTTTCTTTTTAGTATTATCTGAAAGTTTAATTGGGGTATCTGTTTCTTTGATGAGAAGCAGAGCCTTCATGATACAATGCCTTGTATGTGCCACATACAAAGTTATTAGATATGTCCAGATTTAAGGAGCGGATTCTGGGTAATTCTTAAAATTAGAGCCATTCACACTGATCCAGAAGCCATGACAGAACATGAAAAGTATGCAGTGACAATTATATCTGCAATGTCTTTGCTCTTGTTAGTGAAATGAGTAAATCTTAAAAAATTAGTAAGTCTTAAATCTTTGAGACCAACAAGCATGTCAGCCTATGTTTCCAATGCTCACAAAGTCCAAATTACATGCTCCAAACAATTTACCCCTACAGTTGTAATGAAAGAAAAGGGTCCAACCTTTCCCTCCACAAACCCAAATTGTTTGGAATTTCTGTTAATCAAAGTGAGTAGTTCTTACACTTTTTCTTATAGAATCCTGTAGCTTCTGAAGACTTCTCTTTCACTTTTGAAATATCTGTAGAATTCAACATCCCTTTATAATTTTAAATGCATTGGTAATGCTTTTTAAAAAGCTGATTATTTGTTTTAAGTTCAAGTAATAAAAGTCATACTCTATTGAAAGAAGGCCTGGGTGCAGAGTGGTATTTTTGGATGCTAATTGGTCATGTGTACCAGTCAGTCGTGAAACACATGCTAAAAACACTCAAAAGCATTCAAAAATGCCTCTCTAAATCATAAATCTTTTACACATAAAATTATGTGAGAGAAGGAATAGAAAAATCACATTCAACATCTGGAGTCAGATGAGTTTACTGAAGTAAAATTGCAAAATTAAATTTAGATGAACTTAATTAAAAAAGGGATCCAATTTAATATGGACATTCATCAACTCATCAAAAATCTTTCTTGCCTCAAGAAAATATAATAAAGTATGAACACAAAACCCATATAAAGGCTGAAATGAAGTGTGAAGGGATGGTCAAATAAAGAAAGGCAGGAAGAAGGAACACTCTCTTTTTTCCTCATTTAACAGATGTCCATATACACACTTTCCTCTAATTGCACAGAATATTGAACTATTTTTAAACTCCATAACAGTGCAACAAGCGAGCTGGTCATCTGTATGCCCTGAAGGTCATTCCTCCTTCTGAGGCATATGTTATGTATTTACTGATAACATGAATATGGAAGTTCCTCTTTCTCCCTGTATGTCTTTCTAGTCAGGCAAATTTTTCTCCTAGATCCTAAAGGACTTTATCTAACCCAGTTATAGTTTTAGTGCTTAAATGTCCATTACCTGACTGGCTCTTGCTGAAGTGAATGGGAGTTTTGTCACAGGGCTGGGCCTCAGATGACTTGTAATGAATTTTCATTTGCCTCAGTTGAGAGACAACAAATGCAGCTCTCTTATTTTCCTTTGCTAGGTCACTACTGTCTTGGTTTTTTTTCAGGGGGAAAAATCTAGTAGTTTAGTCCAGTCACTTCTGACTTTCATGAATTCTGTCTGTCAGAACAGCATTGACTTTCAACTCTCTAAGTCACAGTGCTTATAGATTTTAGTAATGTCAAATAACTACTTGAAAAGTTAAGAATAGTGTGTTAGGATCATATTGTTTCCTTACAAAACTGCCTTGATAATTTGTTGTTCTGCACACTGGTTATGTGATCAAGTAACATGATATGAATGCTGTATTCTTTTATTTCTAATAAAGAACATTGCTAGAACAGTATGCTCTGAGGGAGATACTGTCCTTTATTAGAATCACATTCCCACATTATAAAAGTCACCCAGCAATAATAAAATGTAATCTGTCTCGAGGATTCATGATAACACAGCATTATGCTCATTTTTTGTATGAATAGAGCATGACTGAATAGAAATGCTATTGTTGTTGAATAGATCTTTAAACTGAAGCAGTGATTTTATTGAAGTATTTGGTTAACGATAATAAATTGCTAGAGGAATGTTTCCATGTCAGAAAAGTTCTTGCTTTTGCAGTTTAATCTAATTTAAAAAAATACATACTTCAATAGCCTGTAACTGTAAGGACTTGGAAGTGATGGTACTTGACATCTGTATTACAGTGATCTAAAAGCAGCACGAGCACCACTGGCCAAGGTGAGTCCAAGGGCTGGCCAGGCCCTGCCTCCAGCAGTGGCTCCTGGTCACTGCTGTGTGCAGGAGTGTCACATGGAGTGAGTGACTTCCCATGCCTCCTCCCTCCCCAGGGCTCAAAACACTCCACGAGGTATATGGCATAACAGGGAGAATAATTTGACCAACAACATTATCACAAATAATATCATCTAAAATTAGGCCTTTCTTCCTGAAAAAGATGAGCACTTAGGTACCCACATGAGTTCCAGTTAAAGAACTATTCCACTCTACCCAGCCACCGCAGAAGGTCTGTTCCAAATGACACAAAAGTACAGCAGGATTCAGCTACCCTCTCTTCCCTTTCTTTTATAAAAGCCAGCAAATCATCTCTGCAGCAGAAATGTGCTTCAAGATGCAGACAGATTATGTCTCCCTACAGTTTCTCCACAGCAGTATTTGAAAATCTGACTCAAGGTTTGATGAGTCAGACTAATTAGAACAGAGAGAGCATTAGAAGAGAAAAATAATTTGTAATTTTACAACTGATTGCTTTGTTTTCTCCAAGAAGAAGCCACTGGATTTCCTTTTCGTGCACTTTACTTTCTCTTTGGAGTTTGCCCAATGGTTACATTCTCCAAAATGTACAATGTCAAATCTTCTGAGAGCAATTACATTAGTGTAGAGGACAATAAAAAAGCCCTCTTGATTTTAGTCTGACGAAAATTGCTCAGAACTTGTGTCCTGAGCTCCTGAGCTCAATCTCTCACAGATCAATATATGTTCTTATTATCTCTCTATCGTTGTATTGGTCAAGGGGAAGTGCTTCATTTTTCACACAGATTCAATTTTAGTGTAACATACCAGACACCAGTAATATTCTAACATGGTTTACCATGGCATCTTTAGAACTTACCACTGAGACCGAATGTGAAGATCCTTAAATTGCTGGCATCAGTGTTCCTGTAAACTCTGGCACAATTTCAGATGGGTTATCCTGCCAAAAGTCAGAGGAAAATATTCATCAGACAGATGATTATTTTTAATCACACTTAGCCAGTACCCGTGAAAGCCTTATTTTATAAATGCCTACTGCAGGTTTCATGATAAGGCCATTACATTAGCTCTGAATGCAACACACCTGCACATTAACTTTTCAAGGGCCTATGAATCTGAATACTGATTCTCAGAGGGTACTTTCTGTAGAAAAACTGTCCTTTCATGAAAGCAATCCAACAGATTTTACCAGAAAAAAATAACACTGTATTGCAGTATTAGTTTTAATAAACTTCAATAGAAGGACGCCTCCTGGAAAAAAGCAAACAAACAAAAATGTGCAAAATTGGCCAACCCTAAATTAATGAAGCGTACAACTCATATGCAGTTCATTTTCCTTTCAGATCAAAGGGGTTCTGAAGTTCAAATAAATTTGCCTCCTAATAGTTTTAGTACAGGACTATCTCTCCTAACATCTGAAAAATAACATTCAGAGTTGGCATTTAACAGCTTATTTGTATTGCAGCACTTCAGGAACAAGAAAACTTGTAATTTCTACCATATGTGGAAGGTTTCTTTCATTAAAGTATTTCTGTTTCTTGAAAAAATACACTGAGAAAAACTCCAGAAAAGGATTATTAAAAAAAAAAGATACATGTAAAACATAATTATTTTTGCATAAATTTGCATATGTTTCTGTAAATACAGATATGTACATGTATACATTTGATTCATTAATGTTTTATGGTTATATTATACATGGTTTAAATTACTTCTGTCTAGGAGAACATGAAAACTATCTTGAAAAGAGAGCAAAGAAGAAATGGAGTTGATGACAAGAAACACATAGGGAGGTGGAGCAATGTTCTTGGGTCAGACCAGTTTTATGATTTTGTAGCATTCAAACCCAAGAGTCTGTACAATGACGGAGCAAATTCAAAACAATAAAAAACAAAACTGTAAGAAGCCATCTTCAAGCCCTAGATGAATACAGAGGGTCACCAGATCTTTCTTTCCTCCTTCACTCAAGCTCCCAATGAAAATATTACTATTTTCACTATGTAACAACAAATTCCTTAGAGTGAGATTTTCAAAGACATGTAGGGAGCTGGTTGTCTAATTCCCCCAGGCAGTTTTGAAAAGTGCATGATAAATATACTGTATAGCCCCTTATACATCAAACAATATCCCAGTGCACTTCACATTAATCTTTAATCTAGACACTTTAATCTTCAAATCTTCATACAATAATCTTCAATGAAGGGTTATTTTAGGGAGTTTACAGTATATTTAACACAATTTAAAAGTTACAAGTGCATTGCCCTAGCTCTTAATATCCAGAAAATGTTTTATAAATTAGATCAACCACAACCTGGCCAAGGTTTCTGTATTTTTAATATCTTTGGAGGGAGATTATAATGAAAGGGTGCTGGAGGGAATGACTTAGCTGGTTAAGCACCCCAGAACCATAGCTGCTGATCCCCAAGTTTATTCAGTGTTTCACTTTTTCCAAGGTAAGGACTTGCATCTCTTTGTAGGTATGAAAACAGCACATGTTACAGTGCACACTGCTCTGTTTTGGCAGCTCTCTGTATGCACATCTGGACACGGACATAGTTTCCATATCTGTGTTTTTGCCAAAAATATTAACTGTTAGACTAGTGTGCCAGGCCCATTCTGCAGGGATATAGCCATGACTTCAACTGCTCCTGGCCTTTACTGTTCCCTTCACTGCTCTTTACCACAGCACCTCTGAGTCCTACTCACAGAGCAGGACTCCACAGCATAACCCCTCACTCAATACACAGTGGAAACACTCAGAATTTGTACAGTGGAGTGACGACAAAAGGCAATAGGTCAATATCAAGTGAGAGGGGAAAGAAAAAGAAGATAATAGCCATTATGACAAGCAGGACTTTCTGTAGGGAACGTGGTAAAGGCACATTTTGAGGAGAAATGTGAAGAACCAGCTTTGCAGAAGCATCTGAAGTGTTCCAGAGAAAGTACAAAGGTGCTGCCTTGAAAACAAGAGTTGAGTAGGAAATTGACACAGAGAGGAGAAAGGACAAATGAGCTGCTGAAAAAAAGGGAGAGTCACCTGACAATAATGGTCAGTAAACAATACAGCCAAAAAAAGGAAGAAAGTAAGAAAATGACTTTTCTAACATCATTATTTGAGTTGTGTAAGGTAATCTTTGGCTTCCCTGTAGCCTCCACAACTGGAGATGTGAGAAGGCAAATCCACCAAGGAGCACATGGAGGAGAGAGTAGTGCTATGGAAGCCAAAAGAGGAGAGCATTGCAGTATGATTATTAAAATTAAAACAGCTGATTGATTCACAGGGTCAGAGGTGGAGTACTCTGATAGACTGGAGAAAGTTACTGAAGACTGATTTGAGCAGTTCCCATTGACTACAAAGAGTGGGAATTAGATGGAAGTGACTGTAGCATGCTCCATGCATTCAGGGATGAGAGGCTCTTGGAAGAACAGGTTGGGTAAACAGGGATATTTTGAATAAATGAAAGGCTAAGGCAAGCTTGAAGATTCCTAAGAAAAGAGAAAGAAGAGAGTGACAGATTGAAGGAAAAAAGAGATCAGATGGGAAAATGCATAAAGAGGGTGAGCAGAGGACAGCAGTTGGCAAACCTTATAACTTGTGACAGGCTAGAGGACTGTTTCAGAAACAGAGCAGCCAGTGAAGGGAGCAGTGAAGATAATTTATCAGTTCTCACTGGGAAGAAATTGTTAAGATCCTTCTCAGAAAAAGAAATTGTGGTGGGAGAAGAGGCTTTGAGGAATAAGTCAAAGGTGCTGAAGAGGCAATTAGGGCTGTGGTGAAGATTTCAATTACAGTAGGTAGGCAACTGATAGAATTGAGCAAACAGAGTGGCTGTGCCATGGAGGGAGTCACGAAGTTTCTCTGCTGGAAATATCTATAGGAAATATCTGTAGGAACAGTGGTCTTGGTGGCTTTGAGAGGTTCAGAGGGAAGGCAGAAGCTGAACTCAATCAACTCAAGAACATCACTTGCTTCTGTGCAAGGACACCAAGTGAGGAGAGACAATAAAGAAGTTGCTGGTCATGTTCCACCCTTGCTAGACCAAGACATAAAACTCTTGTGTGTCTGTCACAGGTGAACAAAACTTGACAAGTGGATGAATTTAATATACCATGAAGTTCCAGCACTTCAAAAATAATTGCAGATCCACAAAAGGTCTCTGAATACCTGGTTTATATTCAGACATGACACCTGAACTGGCTGAAAGATATGGGCATATTTGTTCCACTATGCTTTTTATCTCATAAAAATACCATGATTTGTACTTTGAGGAAAAACATATGAAATATTTTATATTCATGACACATATTTCAATGTGAGGATATGAAGAGTTGGTGATTTGGGTTCAAATTTCCATTCTTTTCATGGGTCAAGCCCATTCTAAGGCTAGAAAGATGCATATCACATTTCTGGCAAGGCAGATGGATTTCAGCACCGAGTTTTCAGTAGAGGCAGCAGCAAGCCCCTCAAAATATTGTCAGACAAATGGCTGATACAATGTCTGAGAAAGCTGATGCTATGATTTCCATAAGGGAAATTTATAGTCTTGGGAAGCAAAGATAACTTGGGGACAATAGTGGTACCATTGGTCCAGAAAGCTTAATGAAAGTAAACTACTGTAAGACATTGAGAATATATATATATATATTTTTTTTTTAATGAAGATATGCCAATAGTAAGGATCAGATGAAATTTTACACTGTTTTGGCAAAGTCAGGAGTTGAGACTAAAGGAGTAACAATGAGAAAAATGGTCAAATAATTTAAGTGAAAAAGCTCTAAGAAAGACTTCCTCCAGTGACATCCAAATGCATGTTTAGAGGGAAACAATCAGCTGAGAGAACATAATTGATGATTCCCTAAAATGAAATTTATATTGCAAATCACAAGGATCTGTGATGATAGTCATGACTCCAGTTTGCTGAGTAGTGTGTCACAGATTGTATTCAGTACAACAAAGAAAAAGACCTCAGCAAGAGAAACATTAGTCTCAAGCAAACAATGATATTTTCAAAACACTTTCAAAACTTTAGAGATAAGAAAGAGAAACTAATGCTGGAATTGGTAATGCCCTAAAAATTCTCTAGAAACCCAATGCTTAATTTTACACCTTAACTTGACTGAATAGATTATCATAAAATACTCATTAATTTACACATCATTACTCTGTGCAAACTATTTTCATGACAAAACAGAAGAAATCCAGTAGCATCAAATATAAAAATTTAGAATGAGATTTCTCACCATTCTTCCTCTCCTTCATAAATCTACTCTTTATATATTTCCATGTCAATGCATTGAATCAAACAGAATTTTCCAAAATACTACTAATAATTTTTTTATTTCATTAGATGTATAGGCAGGCATCCATCAAAAAGATGCATCTATCCACCTTGAATTGATGTTCATGCTTTACTAAGAAGAAATGCAGCTCAGTGTAGCAACACCTGCAAGTACATCTAACAGTGGAGTAAACACTGGAAAACCACTACTAGTGTTACTTCCCCAAAATAATGTAAATCCAATATCAATTTGGTTATGCAACTCAGCTGTCACAAGGTTTCAAACAGTATAGAAAAGCTGCATTTTAATGTTCTATGAGGGAAGGAGGTGTGAGGAGATGTGAGCTCTGTTTAACACTAAACTGCTTTTAATGCTGTGAAATATGTGGAAGCAAGGTTAATTGAAAACCTGAAGTAATATAAAAATAGTTTCAGACTTTAACAGAAATACATATGGTATATAAAGCTCCATTGAGCCCAGGTGGATAACTGAACATTTTTAACGCACATTAGTTGGAGAAATGAAGAAGTAGAAGCAGATAATAAGTATTACTAAACTGGAATATTCTGCGGGTCTGGAAGAGAGAGAGAAAACCAGTACCATGGAAACATTTCATAAATTACTTTTCCTTCCCACCCAGAGAGTACTGAGTCCCCCATTTCCCTTTAGTTACTGGCTGTGGCTATCGTTGCCCCAGGGAAAGGGGGTGGCTTTCAGACAGACTTTAAGCAAGAGTATCTGCACTCCCCCATAAAGACACAACATGGGTGAGGTATAGGATTTCACACAGCAGCTCTTTTCTGCCTCAGCACTCCTACACCCTGCAGGAGAGAAGCCCAGGGCCACAGAACAGAGGACTGTGCAGGTCTGCCTCTGTCCTGCAAGGAGAGTTCTCTCTCCTTGACCACTCTTTTATTAGGCTGGAGTTTACATGATCCCCAAGAAAGTGTAGGAATCCCAGTCTGAATATGCACTATAGCACAATATGCCCCACATCATGCTTAAAACCCATTTAGTTATAAGCACATCTATCTCTCTGTCTCCATAAAGACATATATAAATGTTTATTCATTGCCACATAAATGGATTCCTGAATCTGGTTCATTTACTACTGACACATATGGAAAATACCCAAGTTCTCTGCTCGGTTGCCTCAGTCAGCATCATGCAGCTGACACCCCAGGTCAGGCACACCTGAACCTCCTGGGAGCTGCATTCTATTCCAGTCAAATGTTAGCAGTCTTTTCCAAAATGTAACTGTCCCCAGTTCCACAAAAAACGGTCCTTTCTACCATAATGCAGCTTGTTTCACGGTTATTACTACATGGTCTCTGTTGCAAAAGGATGCAAACTTCGCACCTTCTCACTACCAAATGCATGAATTTAATGTGCCTCCCAGGGTAATCAGTCAGAATGATGGAAATACACTAAAATATCAAGACAGAGATACCTCTTTACAAAAGAAAATTCCTGAAAAGGTACTTCTTACCAAAAGCACAACCCCCCCCCCGCCAATAATAATGACACATGACAGATTAATGAATGGCTATTACTTGCTTGTTTTGTAGAAGTGATATGCTATAATTTATCAGTTAAAATAGCTAACTGAAAAGCTTTTATCACCTCTGATTTAAAATGTCTTTAACATATTATGGCAATATCATGCTTTCCTATGTTTGAGACTAACAGACAGTAACACCACTCCCATATTTGAAGACCATGCCTTAAGCACAATAATATATTAAAGACTGAATGCTCAGGAGGACATATGTGAAAAGCAATGCTTGTATTTCATTAACTGCACCCCAACCAACTGCATTGCATGTGTAGAACATACTCATTTAAATGCAACTGCATGTGTAACATAACTTTGGAAACTGGCTTAAATTAACAATTATTTTTGTCCTTTCATTTTTCTTGCCACTGATTTACAAAGGATTATCAAACCCCTTTGATTTCATAGTTTAATAGCAGCATGTTTTGCTGTTAACAGGATCTGAAATATGTACTCATGCAAGGATTCAGCACCTTCCAAAGCCCATTTTGTGATCTAGAATACTTCTAAACAAAACCATTTCTTCCCCTTTACAAGGCAGTCAGCTCACATAACCAGATGTAGATAATCACATTGAATTATAACTCAGAATTTATTAGGTCAATAGAGAAGAAACACCCACCATCAAAGCAGCCAATTTAAACATATTTTTATCTAATGATTTATTACAAAAGGGCATACTACTAGCTATACCACTGGGTGCTGCAGACCTGCCTGTAGCTCATATTTGATGCAGCCTGTTGCTTTTTTAAGACATTTGTCCAAACCAGTGGAGTCAATGGAGAAGAGTATTTGCTCCAAGGATATGCCCACATCTCCATGTACCTTCCACAGAAATGCTCAGTCCCACAGCCTCAGCATAGCAGCTCTTTGCTATAGGCCCTATTTTTCTCCAAATCTATCTAATCTGGCTCTAGACATAAAGACTTGTTCTTTTGGCACAAAGACACGTTGGTGTGAATAAGTATTTAAGACATCACTTTCATTCTTTAAAAAAATTAAAACTGTACAGCTTGAAAGAGTATGTCAACAGTTATTTTTCATCTTACATCTGCATACGTAGTTACTTCAAAGACATATTTAGGTATTTGTCCATTTCAGAAGATTCCCTTTGAAAATGCATTTGAATGAACGTTACCCTTTTTCTACAGAGATTTGGCTAAACATTTTTGTTACAGCAATTTTGCTTAGCATGGTAATGCAATCAGTATCCCAGGAGGCACATCCTTCACAAGATGCCTGCCTGCAGCTCTACCTGCAAAGTTTTATTATGGCAGTCTTCACAGATAACAAAGTACAGAAACTGTAATGCATAAAGGAGCACAATTGTCTGTCAGAAGCTGTCTAAAAAAAAAAAAAAAAACACAAAAACCAAAAAACCCAAGCAAAATTCCCCACTCCCAATTTTCAATGGAAATATTCATGCTGTGACAGTGCATCATTTCAGGAACCAGTGGGCATAAGCTGTGTTGCTCATTCACTTAAGACAAATAGTGAGGAGATTCCATGAACAATTTCTATTTCCTGGACAAAGCAAAGAGCATTACTGCTTTTCAGAGGAAAGGTGAAACAGGAGTGATCAAGCTGTGAACTGAATAAAGACTATGGGGTGATTTACTATTCTTACTGCAGCCAGCTAGCAACAAAGTCAATCTCTTAGGCTGAGGCAGTGATTAGTGAGTGCAGTTGACCTGTGATGCCCACTGCTTTTAATCCAATGGTTTGCACATTACGTTAAAGGCAGAAATCACAGAACAATATTATTCCTTTTGAAACCTTTCCATTTTTTCCCCAAGATCTTATTATTACAAAGTGCTTAAGTAAAGGACTATGTATAATTAAATAATAACTGAAAATAATTACCAGCAAAAGCATAATATGGGTCACATTTGCAGTGTTTACACACATATGGCACTGATAAAGAAACATGAGTCTAAATTAGAGTCTTGCTAAAGTGGACTTGTAAACAGGTTTTATTCTTATTTTCTTTCCATATCTTTGAAATAAATTGGGTAATAGACACCTATTTTTTTTAATAGCCAGGCATTTATTTCCATCTTGCAGCTATCACGTGAAGCTCTTTTTATGCTCTTTTTCCAGTTCAGCTCTTCTATTTAAAGATAACTGACAGATTTTAGAGGAAGTGGGGATCTCCAGGCTTCACATTCACTATCACATCAGTACAGTTCTGGGGCTAATTATCATCGTTATGGTACACCTTGTAGTGTCCCATTAGTGACAGGTACCTTCTGAGCACCATTAAAGGTATTATCTTTTAAATTAACTATGTCAGGAACAGATTAAAAAAGCAACAGACAGATGCTGGAAAGGCAGGAGGAAAACGGACTCATGCCATGGTCAGGGAAGCAGTGGGTATTTCCACAGTAAAGAAAACTTTAACAGTAGTGATATTGTATTTTTACATGTACAGTTTCTAGAATCTTTTTCTCCATGTACAAATATGAAGATATATTTACACTCCCAAATAAAATCACAACAGGTTTTGAGTAAGAACCAAGTGTCTTTAGTAATCCCTTTATGAAAACAAACCATTGGAAGAGTCTGGGATATCTCACAATTTCCTGCTCACAGGACACCTTGGCTCTTCTGCAGATGAATGAAGGCACTGCAGTGTGGTTCAAACTCCTTCAGGAGAAGTTCATAGTGAAAATAAGGAACCAAAACCTAAGTGTACATGGTTAACCTGTCATCCTAATCATCTCAGTATGAAGATGCTACACTGAAATCATTAATAAAATTTTCAGTCTATTAAATCTTTATTCACAGCAGGCAGTCAAATATAATTTTTAGTTCAACAACTTCAAACATGTTTGTACATTGTTGTGGCGTCAAGAGTGCTGAAAGCTATTTACTTATGTAAATCTTGAGATTTGCTACACAAAGAAACAGATGCATGTGACATTTGCAAGGCAGTGAAAATGAAGTGTCACATGTTGGACTGGGAAACAAAGCTTGGTGGAAAAAAAAGGTGTGCCTTATTTCACCCAGCCCTCATCTCTGAAGGGCTGAAGGACAAATTGAAAAGGAAATCTTGGCAGCTACTGCAAATCACAAAATGAGGGCAGCAGTATGCTTTTGGACAAACCTCACAACTACATTTGTCATCAGAGTACTTTCTGCACAGGGGCGCTCTCAAACGTATTAAAGAATTAGATTTTTTTTTCCCTTTAAGATGAGGAACCAATAAATTGTTAAGAAACCCTAACTTATCAATTATCACAAAAGAGAACAAGAGAAATGTTTTGAGGATTGGAGAGAATGTTTTTAGGCCTCCACTATTCCAAGAGCTTGATCTGTTTACTCAATGCAAAAGAAGATTGGTGACCATAACTGAGAAAATACTTGTTACAAAGAGGGATAATAAGATCTAGTTGCTAGAAGCTGAAACAAACAAAGTAAATTAGAGCTACAAATACAACTCCCTTTTTCTTAAATTAATCATTAGGAACTCTAAGGAGGAGCGGTGCATTCACTAGTAAATTGGATTGGGTATGGCTTAGCAAGTTGTTTTAGTTAAAGAAACCTATTAAAACTCATGTTGCTGTAACCAAGTGGAATGCCATGATTTATGATATACAAGGAGATCTGATCTAGCCTTTAATGAAACTGTACAAGCTGTAGGCTATGGATGCCACGGGTCTGAGGATTTTGCCTTTACTACATGACAAGTGCACGTGAACCTGTTAATGCTGGAAGTGGTATTGCCTGGTACATTTTCCACATACATTGAATAAAAACATCTGTGCAGGAAATGCTTCCCAAAGGACATACTCAGAACTTGTTTCAGGGGGCATCAGCTCTTACTCAGGCTTTGACCATTAATATATGTGATTCCATTATCTTTTCTCATTAAGTAGTACTAGAAGCTCTCTCTGCTAATGCAAATAATACATGGCAGATGGGACAACCCTACCAGGTCCTTTTGGGAGGAGAAAAGCTCTTTCCTGATTAGTTTAAGTATCCTTTGAGAGACATTAGTAATCTAATTCAACCCTTTTAAATAGAGGAACAGGAACAGGCATGCATTACCAAAATAAAAGGTATTTCTAGCATCTACTAACACTACGAATCTTACTAATCCACTCCTTTTTTGAAAACTAGCATAATTTAAAAAGAGTAACATATTCAAATCTGGTGATAATATTTTAATTTTTCTGCCCATTAATTTCACTAAAATATGTAAAGACATACTTAATAAATCAGCTTTTTAATATGACTCAAAGTTCTATACTGAAACTTTTAATCAAGTTCCTCTATCAAGAAAATAAATGAAGACATTTGAGATGCTTGTGGGAACGGCACACGTATTTCTGTAAGATTTCTCTCTAATCCTTACAATTTTTCCATGCAAATCAACAGGAAGCACAGGCAGACTAGGCATTCACCCTTTACATGGATCAAAATTAATATTTAATATCTACAACACAGAAGCTTTAATACTGATGTGAAATTGGGGCCTAATTGAGGAAGATCTGCTGATCTAACTAGCTGTCCTATCCCTAGGGAGCTGTTAGAAGCCTGTAAGTGACAACATCGTAATAATCTTCAAAATATTTATTAATTAGCTATGGGGGATATGTTATTGAGTCATCAGGAAGTTGTATTTCATATAAATAGCAACCCTATTAACTATTTTCTAATGCAATAGCCATGCCCATAGGTTGCTGTTTTCATTCCTCCATTTCTAACCATGTCACTTCCTTAGAAAAATTGTGTGGTCTGAAAAAAACCAAAGAAGTTTGGTAATATCTGTGAAGTTGTTATTCCTCCAGGGTTAAGTTCAGCTCTGTGAAGAAAGGTCTCAAATTCCACTTGGTGTTGCACAAGGGTGAATTTCATCCTTGTGATTAAAGTCACCTCTGAGTTTCTGCAACGAGGCATTGCACTGGAGGGTGACAAATGCCCTCAGTTGGACCAAGAAGGGAAGAGGGCTGGAGGAAGCCATTATCACATCTCACAAACCTCCCTCAGCACCAATTCACAAAGATATGTTGTTAGTGCGCAGAAGTGTGGCTTGTCAGATGCAAAAGCTGTTGCTTTTATCTCTGGGAGTCCCTGACTCCATTTCAAACCCCCAGACAAAGGCAAGCTCTGCCTTTAACGCTCGTCTGACGGTGCTGATCGCACACACCGTGAGATGTCCTGGAGCCGCCCCGACACAGCCGCTCCTGCCCGCCCGGCCTGTGGGGATCCCGCCCTGTGCACAGCGCTCTGCCCCGCCTGGGGCGGGCCCGCCCTGCTCCTCACCCCGCGGCTGCTCTGGGGCACAAGGGATTCGCAGATGCGCTCCTTTTTCTCTTGTACTTTGAATGAGTCATAAACCCCAAACACTCTTTGTGCTGCGAGCAGAAACCGTGGAAGTATTTTGATGCAACATGAGAAGGTTTTAGAGCCCTGTGTGAAGGTAGCTGTGGTGGGTGACCCGGCCGGCCAGCAGTCACCCAGTGCCATTCTCTCACTCCCTGCCTCAACGGGGCAGGGGGGAAAAGAGTCTGAAAGCTCATGAGGTAAAGCCAGGGAGATCACTCACCAATTGCCATCAAAGGCACGACAGACTCGACACGGGGAAAATCAATTTATTGCTAATTAGAAGGGTTTGATGGTGAGAAGCAAAGACTAAAATACCTTTCTCACACCTGTTTTTCTGTGCTGGGTGCTGTCAGGGCTGTTCCTCACACTTTTCCCCTCACACCCGCGCCTGTGGGGCTCTGTTTGCTCTCACACACATCCCACAGAGGCTGCGGCAGCTCTGCGGGCTCGGCCGAGCCCCACGGCAGCAACTGGCGGGGCAGCCCCGCACTGCCCTCACGGGGTCCCTGCACCCCGGGCCCGCACCGGCTAAATTACAATTACAATTTCTGCAATGTCCCAACCACAGGAGACCCGTGCCTCAGCTAACACAGACTGCCACAAGAACCACCTCAGACCGTTGTGCTCTTTTCCCTGCTCGAAGAAAAGCTTTATCGTGACAAAGCCCTCAAGCTCCATCCATGCGGTCAATACCTCTTGCAGAAATTACAAGTTATTCTACATAAACTGGGCCCTAATTCTGGAGTAAGTATTCACACACATATTTTAGCGTTGTTATTTTGAAATGTATAAAGGTTAATTTGAAAGGAATACCTCTCCACCAAACCTAACAACAGGTTTAGAAGCTTCACCATCTCTTAAGCCCTTGCAGGTGAGGCAGCCTTGCCTTGTTGGAGGTGAACAAGCTCCTGGTAAGGGATGCTGCTGCCTCTCGTCCTGCACACCGTTCTTCTGCTAGCACCCATTTAAAGAAGAAAAAAAAATATCTAGAGCTACATTATAGAACTCTCCATCTCTTTTTTTTGTCAGTGATTGCTATCAAAAACAGTTCATTTGTAAGTACAACAGGAAGCTTACTGCTCTTGTACTGGATGTCCTCAAAACAGCTGTGACAGTCATGAAGCAGGGAGGGTGCACGATTCTGCAGAAGCATCACCGGTTCCTGGGTCAGTATATTATAAACTTGCTGGTGCAGGACTTGTAACCCTAGCAGCAGAGGCACAACTAAGCCTGAAGAGCCTGAAATCTGGTTTTTGAGGAGGAAATACATCTGCCAACATTTGAGTTTTGCAGGATAACATGTGGAATATGATTATGGTGATAAATTAACTTTGTAAGTCTATGCTATGTCCAGAATTTGTGCTAGCACTGGTTACTGCTTCAGAGCAGGAGCTGCAGCGGCAGTTCCTAGCCCTGCAGCATGCATTCCCAGGAATGATTTGGGATGGAGACATGGGAGTACAATCAGACTGTGAGGAAAGAAATCATGCCTTGAAGAGGAACAGAAGGGTCTGTCTCTGAAAATCATCTGTTCTTCCCTCCTCCAGTGGAGGTTTCTGAGCCATACTGATGCACAGTATATGAGACCAGATGCAGGTTTTTGTAAGATAATAAGCCTGTGCTTGTACCTTTGACTCCTGAGAAAGCAGTGGTAGAATTGTAATATTTTGTCTGACCCCTCCTAGGTAGCAGATAAATGTGCTACTCAGGGATACATGAGGGTTTCTCCGAAGAACCAGATACACATACTGCATCTGCTTTGAATTTGTACAGATGTTATGGAAGGACAAGGCTCATGGCCTTGATAATACTATCACAGATCTAACAAGATTTACAAAGGAAAAAAGGAATGCATTATATTAAATATATGAAATTAATGGTGATTAAGAGAGAGAAGTTCCATGGTAGAGCAGGGAACCTTTTGGAGTCCTGACACAGGCAGTAAAAAGCCTGGACAAGGAGAGAGGTGAGAGCTGCCAACACACAGGAGGCATCCTTGGTCTTCCACATTTCCTGTATGATTCCCCTCAGGGAAATTCCTGGCAACTACCCAAGAGAAAAACCCATCCAAAATATGCACTAGCAGAGGTACAGGCATATAAAAACTGCTTGCAGCAGCAACATGGTGCTAAACTGATGTCTTATAAGTCTTTATTTTCTATGCTTGCTAATACATTGGGTTCATAAAAAATATCCAAATCCTATACAGTCTTTGGCAATGAAAGCATTAACCTTTTATGATAATTTTGTGTTGTTTCTAATAATATTTACTAGCTAATTTGAAAATCTTTCAGTCATCAGCACAAATTAATAAAACTCTTGGGTGGGCATTAGGGTTTAAAATTTTTAATTAGCTCTTACCTACCTTCAGCTTGAAATTAATTCTGACATTAACGTAAATAAAACTCAAAAATTCATCATCTACTCTGTATTAGCAGAAAAATCAGTTCTCTAGAAATAAATGTTGACTACAAAAAGTTTTGAGTATTTCCTCTTCCTACCAACTTCAAAACCAATCTTTTATCAAAAAATGCTAAGTATAATCAGAAAATAATTATATTCTAGCTGAGTTGTAAATTAAATCAGAATTGCTAAAC
The DNA here is from genome assembly GCA_013389925.1 of Aegithalos caudatus. NCBI lineage: Eukaryota > Metazoa > Chordata > Aves > Passeriformes > Aegithalidae > Aegithalos > Aegithalos caudatus. The sequence goes on from WEIU01019284.1 coordinate 647,304, forward strand.
ACAAATTCCTATCTCAGACTGTATCATTACTTTACTAAAGAAAATTAAGATGCACAGGCCCCCTCCTGAGCTGAGTATTGTCATGCAGGACCCTATGTGTTCTGCCAGTTACAAAAGGAAATATGGATATTTTGTAGGATGCAACAACTTTGTAACCTTTTCAGTAAAAGCCTCTACATGCAACAGCTTTTTCAAACCTTCAGTAAAATGGATGGACTCACATTAACCTGTGAATGATGCACAAATGTCTAATATTTTCTGTACCACCACTCCATCTCCTCCTGTCCTCCCCTCCACAAAACCCCAACCAGCTGCAAAGCTCCACCTGTTTCTGGAGTCAAGATTTCATTAATTCTTTGTGGTTTCAGAATTAAAATTTGCTTTTCCATCTCCCAGGGACAGCACTGTTGTTATTGTTTTGGTATACCTGCTGCTCAATTGGTTATTTCTTTAGATGTCTCCAAAATTCTTCTGTTTATTGAGCAGCCTTTACACTCTCTCATGCTATGAGTACAATACTTCAGAGGGCTGTGCATTCCTCACAACACTGTTCTCTCAATCCATCTTTCCTTCCCAAATACAAGCTCCCAAGGAGAAGGAAACAAACAAATTAAACCAAACCCTCCTGCCCTACTCATCCCAGATTTTTTCACCAGTGTTTTGTAAATACAGTTTCCCAGGCTCTTGGCCTATATTTTCCTTCTATTTTGTGGGTTAAGCATGAAATCATTAAGCTCAATGGGATGGAGAGTATCTTTGCCACTTTGCCAGAAGAACTAGAATCCAGTCAGAGATTCCTTTTTGTTTCGAAACACTTTTGTGCAAATGCCTCAAAAGTTAATTTGGAATTAAAAAAAAACCCCAAAACAAAACTCTGAAAAATATATTTGTATATATATTGATTTGTCAAAAATCAGTATCATCACTCTGGATCTTTTCATGTGTTTGAACTCAAAAGTTTTAGTTGCACATTTTAAAGTCCTTTCCTGTGATCTGCTGTAGAAACCACCAAAATACTGGAGAGATAGAGAAAGACAGCATATCTAAATAGAAAAGCCATGTGTGTTTATACACAGTGGTAAACAAGAGTTACTTGGAACACAGCTGTATTTCTGTGGTTTCCTCATTTTCTCATTGCTGGGTGCACAGCACAACAGTGTTGGTTGATCCGAGCTGCTGGCAGCAGTAAAAAGCCCGATCACCACTGCTCTAGATATGTCAATACTTTCCATTTGAAAGATGGGCAGATCTGCTTGTCTGAATGAAACAAGGCAGAGGAAAAGGAGGCTGTTGCAAATCTGGCTCTGCAGAGTCTAAGGAATGAAGTAGGACGTGGCATAATCAGAACAACTGTAGAGGAATGTCACATACTGAGCACAGCTAGCCAGCACAAGAGGAGCAACTTGACCTAATCTTTCCATACAGTTTAGGGGGAAAAAAAACAACAACTCAGTGATCAGCAGTGCAAGCTGGTCTCTACATCTCAGCTAACCTGGACCAGTAAATAAGAGGGGAGGGAAGAAGCATAACCAGAGCATAGCAATGTGCATGAGGGAAGGCAGAGCAATGTAAAAAATTCATGGCTAGGACAACCACAGGAAATGATGTGTTGCTGGCAGATGTTTGTTTTAAAGTTTTCCACAGCTCTGACTATGCACAAGAGCAGCAGTGCTCTCAGTATGCTCAGAACAACAGCCAGGGGAGAGCAGGAACAGCCCTGAGGAGCAGCCACTAAGAGAAAAGCTTCTGAAGAACACCCCTCGAAAAGCCAGCTGCTTACTGTCCTGTCAGTGCCAGCTGGGCACAGCCCTGCCCTCAGCTGCCATCCCCAGCCCCCTGTGCCAGCCTCACCTGCTGCCTCCCTTCAGCAGAGAAACATCTTGGCTTTTGCACATGGTCTTATACAGACCAAAACAGATTTTCAACTTCCTTTCCCCCTCTCCAAGATTAATAAATTGAAATGTTTTAAATCAGAGGAATTTATAAGACCTTGTATACCATAGGTCATTTGTTGCTCCAGTATTGAGCTTAAAATGTTGTATGTGACCTTCCAAAAAGGCACCTAGTCGTGACTGCAGCTTGTCAAGGACTGGAAAACCTCTGCACTCCCTTAGGTTCATTCAAGGTTAATCAGCACCACTGTTCCCCTTCTGTTTGATTTCTCATTTGAATTTATTATGTTTCAGTTTCCAACTGATGATTCTTGCTATGATTTTACTTCCTGGATGAGATAACTACACAGAATAAAGAGTCTTTCTTGTGGAGAGGAAACACCACAACCATCTTATCTTTCTTTTCAGCACCTTTCTTGATTTGTCACAGCACATAAACTAGACAGAGCATTCAAATAGCAGAGCCATGGATGCTGTATAAATTGTTTAGACCTAAATGATGGCTAATACTATTATTGGTTACTAAATGACTTCAAACTCTTTGCTTTCTTACTCTAATGATTACATTGTCCTGCATCCTTTCCAGGACAGAAAATAAACAGTAAAAGCACACTGCAGTCTTAATACTTTATTGGTGTTCTTGCCACTCCTGTTGACGAACAGGCAAAGCTACAGCGAGGATGTAACCTTCTCCTAACTGACCCATTTGTGTAGCCATATCAACTGTATCTTTTTCCTGAGAACTCTACCTTTCCATCTAAGTTTTCTTTTTCATGAATCCTTTATATGGATTGCTATATGTTTTTCCATTATTACAAGGTTTGTTATTAATTTCTTATCAGTTCCAGCTGTCAGTTCAGACCTGACTTAAAGCAGCCTTTAAGCCAAATCTTTTCTCATTCTTGAAAGAACACTTGGAATTTTTTGGACACTAAATGCATTCTTCCTGAGATATAAACTTCCAGATATAAACTTCTGGTTTTGTCCTGTGTCATCCCACCACCCCCACTCCCTCTTAAATTTCACATTGACACATTCTTAGCAAAACACACTTTTGGAAAGACATTTTCCTATGACCAAGGCTGCTTCCTTTAGTGCTGTGATATCACAAACTGCCAAGCTTTGCGATTAATATTTCTAATATAAAATATCAGTTTGACATTTTGGATACACAGCAATATGTCTCAATTAAAGGATCATAAATACAGAGAGAATCACATTACATGAATGAGTACATTAGCTTCTGGAATTCTCCTTCCATTTTTTTTTTTTTTTTTTTTTTTTTTTTTTTTTTTTTTTTTTTTTTTTTTTTTGCTTAATAGCATATATAAAGGGTAAAGTTAAAAAATTACCTTCCTGTGTACAAAAATCTGTATTTGACACCTGCACATAAAGCCACAAGTGATTGTCCATGAAGCTTTTAAAAACTCTGATTGTAATTCTGTGCACAAGAACACACATTAATGCACACATGCTCCTATACAAATGGGCTTTAAGGCTGAAAGGCTTTCAGACAAGGGATATAAATATAATAATGTATAATCTTTAATCATTTGCACACATTATAGCAGTATGTTCTATTACTTCATGCTTAAGTTTAAGAACCTCTGCATTTGTTCAAACTTTAAGTGTCAGTGGCCAATACTATATTGAATTCAGCTTTTGTGTTTCACATTGAACACATGCTATGTTCTAATTCAGTGTTTTGAAATAAATCATTTACTTTCTAACTTTTCTTCCTTCTATCATCAGAGTAATTTAACACATGTCGTTTCCTGCAATGCTATCCAATTCACACATCAGCAGGTGGTATACAATTTTTTCCTTATTTTCCCCCTTTTTTTACTGTATCACTTTTTGTGTGTTTAGATAGGACCCATTTTATTTAGAAAGCAGAGTGGCACTGTAGAACAATGACAGTTTCCACAACATGCATCTCAGAGTTTTTAATTACTCTTGTCACTGTACCATTTAGTAACTGTTTTACTTAGAGATTATGACTTTGAGCTAGTGATAGATTTAGCATATGGCCCATATTAATATATTCAAAGAGCAATCACCAATATCAATCAAGCTAAAGCTATATGGACCAATTCATGTGCATCTGCTTAATGCAAATAATAACAAAAAGCCCCATAATTCATCACTTGCATGATCCCATATGCCAGACACAAGTATGTATTTCTTCACATTCTTCCACTGCCCTTTAGAGAGACCTTTTATAGCTGTTCCTGGCTACTTTGCCTGCTGCAAATCATTACTTTTGTCAATATAGTGAGGATTTTTATCAGACTTTTTTTTCCATTTCTTCTGAACTAATCTTCTCTATATTTTTAAACACCAGGAAATACAATGAAAAAAATGCATATAGACCCAATGATAGAATGTGTTGGAGTCGAACCAACAAGTAAGAGAAGACACTCACAAAATACCAAGATCAGTACAAGGACTACTTCTTTCAACTTCCATCAAAATACCAAAAAGGCCCTAAAAGAAGTCAAGTAAGCAGAGCCATACTATCAACCAACACTGAAGTTGAAAGAAATCTGTGGTGAGTCAATCTTGTATTTCTGTATTTTTAAAACACATAAGTTTATCTTCCTTTAGCAAACTACACATAAAGCAGAATAATAGCTCTGCACAGTTTAAATGAAGAGTTTGGTTTTTCAGATGAACATTTTTGTTTCCTACAGTAGCAATTATAGGAGACACTAGGAGTTGGCTAGAAAGCTTAGTACAATCTATAAACACTTATTCATAGAACCACTGGGTGGACACTGTATTGGAGCCAAGTCTTACATTCAACATTCCCGTTGTGAAACAAGTCTGACATTTCTGTCTGTCTCCCTTTTTTTAAAGGACAAATCAATTTGTAACAGAGAGACAGCAGTTTGCAACCAACTGTGCTCAAGTTCAAAATGAATTAATGATATTGAAATAAAGGTAACAGTGCAGTAAAGAGAAAAAAATTGGAAATAAATAGTAATATAAAATGGAGATCTAAATTAGAAAGGCGCACACAAAAACCCACATGTATTAGCCAACAAAGCTCCTCTGCTTTTCCTAATTTCCTCCTATAATTCTTTGTATGGTAGCAAATTGATCAGCTGTTAAACACATGGTCACCTCTTTTAAAAAAGATTGCTATCTTTTGTGTTTGGCTTGAAGCTAATGTTATCTAGTCTTTTAGAAAATGATACTGGATATGCCTTTCAAACAACGTCAATTCTTTATCTCTGCTGCACTTTGTTGTTATCCTGCTCAGATGTATCTCACATTTCTTGTGGGCAGACATTATCTAGGGATCTGGCATCACTTCTGAAAAAACAGGAGCTGCGCATCTCTCACCTCCTCAGAATGGAAAAATGTTTCCTTGCAAACTAAACACGTTCATCTGAGGGCTTTATCAGCTTCCATTTCTACATTAGCAACTTACAGTTATGTACATGAATTAAACAAAAACATTCATAAGTATTGGCAACATTAGTAACAATAAATATTTGTACCAAGGAGAGACACCAGCTGAGTTTCAACATGAAAACTCCTGGCCCCTTCTGAAGAGAGCACTGCCCTGCAGCTGGGCTGAGCAGGCACAGCAGAAGGTCTGCACAGCTCTGAGCTGTGAACATGCCATCAGCTCTCAGTGTCCCCCAGGCAGCCAGCAGGCCTGACAGTCTGCACTTCGAGGAACAAAAGCAAGCTTGGAGCAACTAATGCAGCCTGCAGAGCATTCCACTTGTGCTGGGACTGTCCCAGTGTGGATCAGTCCAGAGAACTGAAAACACATCTCTGTGCAAAATGTCTTTGCACTGCTTATGGGGCAGAGTGGGACTTCTCAGGCCAGCTTTTTTAGCCCCCCATGACATAATATTGGATGTATTTTTTATTAAGCTGGTACTCACGTCAATCATGCTTGATGGAGAAAACCCATCTGAAAAATCCCTTCTTTCCTGACTGGGGACAGAGTCTAGACACAAGCTGAAACAGCATGTTAGGATAATACAGAGGAATGAACTTTTTTTTCCCTCCAGGCACTTGTTTTTGATACAAAACAGTTAAACAGTTATAGAATTGGATGCTGGAGTCCTAATGTTCTGAAAAATTTCTGTCTTCTAACCTACAAGGGTACCCTTTTTCTTCTGCAGAGAATGAAAGATGGTACACTGTCTCCTCCTCTTCCCTAAATGATACCTAGAGCCTGATCTACTCTTTCAGAGATGTCCTAAGTTAACCAAAATGTTTAGATTGCAATCAGCATTCAGAAATTGTTGTTATTGAGTAACTCCCTGCAGAGCCAAAGCCTCAGAAACAGACAGACATAAATACCACAGAATGCTTCTAAAATTAGCAGAGCCAAGTTGGTTAGAAACAGAGGGAGCACAAAAACTCTTTCTTAGCAGCAACTTAATTACTCTCAAAATTTTTCACTCAGGTTCATGTTAGATGAAAATCTGGAACTGTAAAGAGGTTGCAGGAAAGATTGGATCTTCTTTTTAGGCACTTCTAGAATACCTGTTAATGATACTTCAACTGAACTAGAAACAGCAGCCTACATAATTATGGATGGCCACAGACAATAGCAGAGTGCCTCTACAGGAGACAAAAGAGAAGGCTGAAGTAATATAGTCATAAACTGATTCTGACCTGACTGTGGAAGACACATATACCATGATGTGATACCTATTGCAGCCAGGCTGGAAATGTTGCACTGCTATGACTACTAAAAGTTTAGATTAAGAGATTAGAAAGAACAATACAAGGGACTGACATATGAACCTGATATATAAACACATCTTTCCCCAACATTTAGCAAACTTGTAGTATCAATACTGCAACATGCATTTTTTGCAGCAGGTTCTTTCTAGCATTCTTGTATCCCCCTGAATTGTGCAATTTCTTTGATGTAAAACACATAATTTCTAAGTTTAAAACCCATAAAATCAGAGTTATAAAAAAACTATGGCATAGAGTGGATGCTCTGGAAATTTTACAGCATCCTATGTCTGGCTGAGCTTACTCAAATTGCCAACGAAAAAAGCCCTTTTAAGTACAAGATTAGCACTCAGCCCTTGAACAGTAACGTCTGTTCTCTTTAGAATTTAATTGCAAATAACAGCAGAGGATAAAAATAAATAATTTGAACACAATTATATGATGATGAAGCCTTTCGTGACAAATACTTAAAACAGAAATGGTGGAAGTGTTAATGATAATTTAGATGCTTGTCTGGAAGAAGCTTCTCTAGAGTCCATGTTTTTATTACCTGCTTAGTCACATACATTTTCCCTATTAATATTACTTCTCTTAGTGAGTAAAATTGTTCTTTGGGATATTCACTTAACTAGATTAAGACAGAAACTGGAAAAAATGAATACAGGAACATAAGCTGGGCATTAAGAGACTCCTTGGTTATTTTACCGAGCAGTTCCAATTTAGAGGTCTCTAAATTATGTGACAGATACTTTCCTGGAAAATGTTCATTCGACTCCAGTGCACTTCAGCATGGTGCTGAGATTTTGTCCCAGCACAGAAATGAGCAATGTTCAATATATCCTCATCACTGGAATCTTTTCTCTCTGTAGGAACCTGAAACAGTGGCTCTGTTCTAGAAGGTTATACATATTTTTTTTTTAAACAGGAGCTGCAGAACAGGTCACTTTGGGTGGATTACCTGGTTTTGAGTAATTTTGTAAAATATGTCTACATGCCCTTTTCCTCTTTGTTGCATGCTACATGTTTCCATGTTTCTCTTCTTGGAGTTCTCATGAAGTCCAAAGGATGAAACTTCGACTTCTCCTTACATGATACAACAGAGCCCTGGTCACTTTCCCAGCAAAAGGGGGAGTTGGACCTGCATCATCTGAAATACATCTTTGCCTAGGCTTTCTTTCAACTACTGCATAAGGAACTGGTTGAAATAAGAAGTCCACAATACACACATACAGTTTGTTTAAAAATGAAGAGAAGTTTTGAGCATTTCAGCTAGGAAAATCTCGTTTTCTGCAGATTTGTGTCTTCAGCTTTTATCTGCCTGGTAAGGTGCAACTGCTGATTGATCTCTCCCATAAGTCAGGGCATAAATCTTATGAAACAGAGACCTGGCTTTTGAGTAGGAATTTCTTCCATAGCTTTTCATTTCATGTCACAGAGTATCTCTTTTACCCATCTGAAGAACTAACTTAGCCCAAAATATCCCACTTCTTATGCTTCTTGTCCCTGCAATTGGCCCATTGGTTCATAGGTCATGGGGGTAGAAGGAGAGACAGAGAAATGCAGACAGACTCTTTCACAAGGCTGTTGAAAGAACCATGGATACACAACACAAGCCAAGGCTGTGCTGTCTGCATGGAGGGCAAAGAGCAGCCTGCCACAGCACTGCATTCCTGTATTACAGGAACCCAAAATCCTATTACTGGACACTTCTTATGATTCCAATATGCCTGTGAACAATTCATTTGGTGTCTCTGTCTATATTTACCTTCTATGGGATTATGAGTAAAGGTTGTACTTTACTACAATCTTACACTGTTATCTGGTTAATTTGGATAAATCTGTGAGCTGCTGTAATATAAATAATTAAAAACAGTCCAGAGTATGGTTTTATTAGGTAGTGAACAGCTAATGGAGAATGAATAATTTTTTCATGCACTGAAAATTACCAACCTGCATGAAAATCCCTGTGTACAGTAAATCCCCTTCACACAGAGCAGCTCAGCAGCTACAAGAGCATTCAGCTGGGAAATGGCTGTGCTCTCACCTATTCCACAGAGCCCTCTCTGGCAGGCAAGTCCTTGGTGTTAGAATAGGTAAGACTATAATGATATTCAATGTAGAAAATAAATACTATAGAATGAATAAGGAAAACCCAGCATTTGTGTTTCATCATTGTACTGATGCATGACAAACCCTTCTGGTGTGATATGTATCTCACACATATCCAGGCCGTTGTGTACAATAAATATTTAATACTTCTACTGCCTCTAACAAGAAAAAACTTAAAAATGGAAACTTCCCATCTCAAAAACCCCCAAAGATTTCGTATGTTTAAGACATAAGTAAAAAACCCAAAAGTTCTAATATGCTTACTTTATGCTCACATTAAAATGCAGCGTGATCTCTCTAATCATCAGCAAGATTCTGTCTGAACCTCATTTCAAGATAATTGCCATCTTTTAGTATTAAAGAAAAATCTACCTTTCCACTGCAATTGAAAAGAATTTAAAATCACAACAGCAGTTTTTGATTTCCTCTTTAAGTAGTGTGCATGAACCATCATGGAAAATTACAACAGGGCAAGGAAATTTGCTAAGAAGGAAGGTTTATACCTATTAGAAATTATGCAGTTTTCCTTAGGAAATCTTTAATATATTGTAAAGGTATCAAACAATTTGAAAGAAATTATATAAAATTTCTTATAATTTCCAAATATTATCCTATCTACTCTAGGAGTAATGATGGCTTCAAACAAGCAAGGCATTTTGCTTTTGTCTCACTTCATACTACTGTAGCAAAGAGGAGCTACTACTCTGCAAAGAGGAACACAGGTTCTGCTGGGATTCTCTGCCATCTTCCTATTACACTGAATTATGCCCAAGCAGTTGCTGGTGGGCAGCAAACACACTAGTTCAGGAAAGCTGGATATCAAACTTCCCCTGATTCCTGTTCCTAGAAGTAACAGGTCTCATTTTGTTGAATGGAAGTGTTGATGAGCCAAAAGCTTGTCATCAGCCATAACACAAAGGCACAGGACTGCTTCAACTTATTAAATTGAAATGTTTGATATGTACTAGTGCTGTCAACACAAAACTGGGAAACACATTCCTCCTCCCCTGAAGACAGTGAAACATTAACTTGGGAAAGTGATAGATCCCAGCTTCAGATCCCCCTTACAAAAAGGGAAGGCACTGAAGAACACTGTACAAATGCCTGCTGAGAGCTTCTAATCTCCTTTCACTCCAAGCAGACAATCATTAAAGCAGCCAGCACTGCACAGGCACAAATGCTGAGAGGACCTGATTTCAGAGGAATCTGCTTTAAAAAAGAGAAGTAATAATTGATCATAGCCTCTGGAGCTCTAGCAAAATCAAAGCAGATGCTTATCTGGTACTGCACTTTGCCATGCCTTACCATGGACAATGCTGACTTCTACAAGAGGAGGAGTTGCCTTGTGTTATCAGAGTGAGTTACAGCATTTCCCTCTGCCACACGAGCAGCAGAAGTGGCTTGAAAATCAACAGTGGAAACAGCACAACAGTGGCCTGTCTGCAAGCAAAGCAAAGAGTGGGAATTTAAATACATGTACCAGTTAAACCTGGTGAATGTCATCCCAATAGGCAAAAAAAAATGTACCAAGGATTAATCCCTGTGTTGCTCTCAAGCCAACAATCTTTAGCCTGGGCTGTGGAGCTCAGCTTCCCAGAGATAAGAGTACCAAGGGTACTTGAGGGTTTGCTTGCCTTGTTTGAAGTTAGTTTGGGATTTTTTTTCCCCTAAACTGAATTTCTCCTTTTTTTGAAAAAATGAATCATTTAATTCATGGCATACTTAACAGATTTGTTATATCTTATTGCTAGGTTATATTATCTTAACTATATCTCATTTGCAAGTTTATTTTTCTTGATCAGACACAAGGCAATGCAACTATGAGGTACAAAATATCTTTTTAATTATGAAATACATTATCTAGATATGTTTTTGTATAACTAATACACCTAGCTATTGCTTTTTATATTGGGATTAAGAAATTATTTTTTAAATTACTTTCATAGTACTTTGCCCCATTGCCACATAATTAATATTTAAGTAATGTCCCAAACAAGCTATTATTTTGTGCAATCAACAACCATCATGAAAGGTTACTCTTGTATTGACATGATGTTAATGAAAATACAGCAAACCTCAGATTTTTGTGATATCTTTATGCTTACCAAAAGACAGAAATAAGATAGCAAAAACATTTGTTCAGCCCCAGGATATGCTTCCTTTGGGTTTTTAACTGAGACACAAAAAATTACTAAAGGTGTGAACAAGTGATCCCTGAAAGTCAGGCTTTTTGTAAAA
>WEIU01019284.1:658336-711911 GCA_013389925.1 Aegithalos caudatus
TATATATAATTTTCATTTAAAAACATCTCAGTTCATAGAAGCTCTAGACTTTAAAAATACATTCTCCATGTATTATTTCATAACACCTTTTATATTTTTTATTTTTTGCTCTTAAGTATATCATCATCAAGTAAGGGCGTGGAATGTTCACTTTCTGTGAATTTGAACTGAGGGCCTGACTTGGAGAAGCTACCAAGCTCCCTATTTATTTCAGGCTTTGAAGCAGCAGTGTTTTTCATTGCTACTCATGGCTGTCAAAACTGCCAAAGTATTAATGATATGATGAGGCTCTTTAATTCTCTCCATTTATCTTTTGTTGTCTCCTTGCCTTCCATCTGTAAGAGGCTAGTGCTTGATGGATACAAGAAACATAAAGAAAGGTTAATTTCTTGCCAGGAATGTTTTTCTCTTTATCTTTTGTAGTTTTATTTTTGTACTTCAGAGTGAAATATTCCTACTGTGCAGCCAGATGTTCTATAATCCTATTTTTATAAAGCCCAAAGGACTCAAATCCTTGGTAAAGTCTCTTCCATGATGACTTGAATGATGGGTAAATTCAGGCTTTAAAGTCAGATAAGAGTTTAAGGCAAAACTGAAGTGTGCTTTTGTTAAAACAAAACCACTCCATCTAATGCCACACACATATAAATACACTAATATTCCTTTACTAGGAAATGATGGCATATGTTTGTTACCACACTGCCATGAAGAAGAAATGACATCTGTTAAATGTTCTGCTTGCAATACAAAAAAGCAAAATATTTAAAAGTTGAAAGCTTGTATATAGGTAATTTCCAACAAATAAGAACCAAACCAACATATTTCTATGAAGGGCCAGAAAAGTGCAGCTCTACCATCATCAGTGGGAATTTGCTGACCTAACAATTTCAGGACCTCCTTGTCCTGAATCTGACTTGTGGGGCTGAATTAGCCATGTAATGATAGTAAAATAGCAAGAAGGGGTTCAAAATTACACCTCAGAAGTTTGCATCCTAAATAAGAGTAAAGATGAACACGTGCCTGCACAGAGTTGTAACCAAAGTCTGTTGGGTGCCACCTGCCCCAGAGGCAGCTCCACCCCAGGCAGTGTCTGTTCTGCAGCTGCAGTGAATGCAAAGCACATCACATGCACTTGGAAAGATGCATCCAAAATATTGGGTTTGCTGGCCCGATGTCTGCACATAACAGCTCCCCAAAACTCCATCAATAAAACTAGCAGGACGCCAGCCACAACATATGCTGCCCTTTCTAATGTCAAAAAAGTTGTTCTTTCAGTCTGTAAGCTGATTCCACTATTTACTCTTGAATGATGGGGTTAAATTTCCCACAAGGAAAATCAATACAAAGACCCATAAGGCAGAAGTACTATTGCAGTTAAAACACTAAAGAGCTGCTATATGGCAGTAGGGTTTCTAATGACTAGTGAGATGTGTTTTTAGCAGAAATCTCTCCCTACCATGGTACAGTCTAAAAGGAAAACTAGGTATCACAAGTCAGCGAGGAGAGTGGATAATTACATGCTTTTAAACAAGAAAAAGAGAGGAACATCAGATAAGTAGATCACAAAGATTCAAGAATCTGAACTGTGCTGGCTGTGCTCAGCTCCAGCTTTTACCACCTTCAGTTTTCACCACTTCCTGAAATGGAATGTGGACATAAACTATCCAAACATTGCCAGTGAGCAACCACTGAGTGCCAGTGGGTGGCACAATCCAACTGTACACACCTGAATTACATACAGTTTTCCTATGCTTTCTAGGCAAAGGAATAGACACCCCATTTTTGATCTAGTGCTATTGCCTCATATATCACATTACGTTAGGCCGTCCCTGGAATGATGATGCTGCATCCTCTTCCAGAATACTTCTTCATGGATTTTGGGATAATTGTTAAATTCTAGTTTCTAGCAGCCAAGTCTGAGTACTTAGTTCTTTCCTGAAATAGCAATATCTTGGAAGCAACTGACTAAATGAGAACTTCTGCTTTCTTAAAAATAAAATTCTAAAATCCTCAACAAAAAATCCAAGCATGGAATTATGAGCTCTTGTACTTTTGATGTAAGAGCTTAAAAACAGAGTATACCCTAAAAGCTCAAATGCTGGAATGCAAGCAATTAAATATTGAGGTAAAGAACAGAAAAATTCTGATAATTTGGGGAATAATGTATATTAGAACTGTAAGAACAGCCTTTTCCAACCTTCTCTTCTGGAAAGAATGCAGAATAGTAACCTTTAGTCATGGCTGGGTTATCCCCCACACTCCAGTGACCCTCCCTTGCAAAAATTAAAAATGCTAACAACTACAAATATTTCCATCCTATTTTCCCTTTTATATCCATTTTGTTTATTTTACCTATAAATTTCTCTTAGTCTTCATCACATGGTAAAATCTTTCAAATGCAGAGCATCTCATGCAGGATGTTGTCACAGTGCTTGACAAAGTAAGACTCAGAGCTGTATGGAGAACATCAGAGCTGCTCCTATAACCAGCCAGCCCTCATGAAAGTGCTGGAAATGACTCTGCCCAGTATTTCTGGGCAGAAAGCAACGGTATCAGCATCTCAGTTTACAACTTATATAAATTAAATCAGTTTAAGACTAAAATAACACAAGGTTTAAGCTATTTAAATGTCCATGGACTTTTAACAGGACAGATAGAGAAGGTATAGATACCTGAAGATACCTCTAAAATTTTAAGTTTGTCTTTAAGACAATCGTATTTTTTCCAAATCTGTTTTAAATTGTTCTTCCTCTGCCTTTTTGTGCACTTCTTTTCAGCCATCAGAGGGAAGTTTCCTTTGCTAGCTGAAGATCCACTCAGACCTACATAACTAAGCTTATGGGAAAATAAAGCCACTGGCACAAGCATTGACCACACTGGTGTGTTCTGAGGTTTAACAGAGTAGAAGCAGTTGAATACTGTCACCTGCACTCTGTGCCATTCTCCTCAACTCTTTTGATTCAACTCAGTGGAAATTCCATTTGAACAGCCAAATCAGTGCTTCTGCTTAGTAAGTTTAGATTTCTTTTTAAATTATCAAAATAATTAAACAGAGGTGAGACATTTAAACACTCCATGTCACTGTATTGTACAGCATGACTTCACTTCTAGGCAGGCTTAATCTGAAATTGGTGCCCCATGTCAAGTCAGCAGCTGGCACCTCTCATCAGAAACAACATTTTAATGAATCTTATTTCACATACTCAAGATTGCACTTTTCATGTTTTATAAACAAATTAACTTTTCCTTACAAAATAAAGATTGGTTGAGCCGCTGCAGACTTCAGAATAAATGGATGTCTAATCAGCTACAAGAGCCTGATTTCTCTATGCACTTTCTCAGTTTCTTCTCTCAGCATTATATGGGATATCCATCATCACTATTCCCACTGACCTAAGGCACACACTTTGGTCATTTCCACTTCCTTTCAGCCTAAAGATGCAAGAACAACAACAAAGTGGCAACATACAAAAGGTGTGCAACGTGTTCAGTAAGTGTGGGTAAATAGATAAATTACATCTACTGCAATCTCTCTTCTGCTTGCACAGATCTATTTTTACATTTGTGGCCTGTTGAAAATTTGCATCATGCTGCTCACTCACTTTCTGGGTTACATTTTCATCAGTGATTATCTAAAATACAGTCATCTCAAATGGGTAACCAAGCAAACAAATTTTCCCCCATTATGAAAGCCAGGGAGCTGCCTAAATCAGGGCTATTCATTCAAATCACTGTCTTCCTAGTAAGACTCAGTTAAAGGAAACACCACACAAGTTCAAGCCTTCCTTTAATTGTGAGAGCAATCAGTATGAAACTACAGTATCTATCATTTACCTTGGCATGTACCTGCATGGATTGCTATAAAAGGTCCGGCAAAACTGTTTATTATGACTAAGCTGAATTTTCATCCAAACCAAATTTGTTCTGATAAAAGCTTTCTTTCTGCCTTTTTTTTTTTTTTTTTTTTTTTTTTTTAATTTCTTAAGCTGTAGAGAAACACAAAACCTCAAGTATTCAATTCACAGACATGACCATGGGGATTTACACCTCTTGTTCCTTCATTCTGGCCTTTCTGGGAGTCTGTGTGTTCCAAAGAAGAGACAACCACGGAACAAACCTGGAGTGCACCTGGAGCAGCCTGCGTGGAATCAGGGAAAGCACAGTCTGACCATGGAAACTGGAGCTGTAGACACTGAAGTTTGGGGTGAGAAGCAAACACCTACAAATCATCGATTTTGTGTTTCACTTGAGTTGTCCTAGCCTGGTCCCAGGCACCACAGACCAACCAGCAGCTGGAGGCACAAGGTCTCCTCCTGCAGTGCATGCCCTGAGTTGTTTCAGGCAAAAGGTGTTCAGCTGCTCTGTCAGCAAATCAAAGCACACAGAGAAGGGCTGGCAGAGCCACTTCCCAAGCCTGCTCTGGGCTGGAATGCTAATGTGGGGCATCCTGAGATAATAAACTGCTACACCAATACACCACCAGAACCAGAACTTGTGGGTCAAAGATAATTTACCAGAAATAAATGTCAGCATTTAGTCAAATAGTGCCCTGTGACATGAGCAATTTTTTAAGCTTATGACTTTTATTCCTCATTCTCAAATAATATTGCAATGTCTAGACATTTCAACAGCAGACATACTTCAGGTCATTGTTTTTTTTTAGTCTATGCAACAAAAACCTTTGGATCATTTCATACAGTGGCCTGCATTTACAGCCAAGTGAAGATTAGCCTAAGCTTTGACTTTGCATTGATTACTTCCATTTCCACAGTTTTCCTGCTTGCAGAAATGGGATTAATTTTTGCAAGCACAATCATACAGTGAATTTGTTGCTCATGGACTGGGCTGTCTATGATCAATGGACCAGCGATTAAGTCATACTTCTTTAACTGATTAGAATAAGTATAAAAATAGATTTTTTTCCAGGCTTGCTCACACTGCATATTTTTCAGCCTAGATTCTAATTTCAATATGACAACTTCACAGAGTGAGATACTGCTCAATGTGGGAAAACAATCACTGACAAAAAAAAAAATAATTTTCCTTTTGTTCCAGAAGAACTAGGGAAGGGAAAAAGAGTGCAGTAAATCTTAAAACTAATAGATATTGCAAAGGAGATTTAATTCTTTACTCATATTAATAATAGAAATCTCAAGATTTTGTTCTCTCCAAATGTCTACCTTATCACAAACTCACTCTTCATCACATCTTACACATTTGAGATTTCTGCATGAAAGAAGAGTACTCAGGTACTCTACATGGGAAAATCTAAACCTTTGCCATCTCTAATCAGTGCAAACTTTGCTTTCATTCCTGCTATTTCTTAGCTTAAATAGGTTTTAAGGGATGTGCAGAATCTTGATGATAAACTGGGAATGAATTCAGAATTTGGTTTCTGAGCCTTTTCATTCCAAGGGGATGTACAATTGGACACACACATTTTAGGCAGATTAAACTCTTAAATAAACCTACTTGGTTTCTCTTTCCTACACTGCTGATGCCAGCCTTAGAGGTTTGTTCAATGTGGATTTTAAGCCCTTTAGAAAAATCACACAAGTTCTTCTTTTAAGCAGAATGGCAGGCAGCCATTTCTAACTATAACTTCTATCTGCCTTTATATCAGATGACAACCATACAAGATATCTCCTGGGTAAATAACATTATGTCCTAATAGTCAGAACTTCAGCACAAAATAACATATTTGGGGTAAATCTTTCTGTGTCTTTTTGATAAAAGTTAAGAAATAAATGCAGGGGACATATTTAGAAAGTGTAATTTTTAGATGTGTGTTCTTTTGCATATTTTATGTTCAAGGTATAATTGCATATTAGGTATGTTCTTTACGTTTAAAATATTGTATAGAGGAGATAAAAAATCACTTCAGAGAAACCACAGAATGCTATGAATCATTATTTACATACTGCTGGATTAAACCTATAATTTTCCTCAAATGTAACTCTCCTATTCAGTCAGTTACAAAACTACACTAATACCTCAGACTTCCAGAACAAGTTCCTCTTGCAGAAATGAGCTCCCAGGCTCAGATATGGTTCCCAAAAAATCCCCTTTCTGTCATTTGTCTATATATCCATTTAGGTTCTAGCTTTGATAACATTATTAGTGATGTGCACTGCTCTCTGTTTTAGACAAAGCAAACCCCACAGTTATTTACCTCCTTTAAGATTTTAGTGCCATGTGAAAGAAATGAGCACTAGAGCAGATAATATTTTTTTCTAAGTGTGATGAACCAAAAGAGTGAATATTGGCAAATGCTCCACCACTCTTTAGTTCTGCTGTACAATCTAATTTCCTGCTTTACACCAGGCACTGTACTGTCATTGTACTGAATACTGTTTGAAGCTTTCAATAATCTACTGAACAATTTCTGCAAAATTGTTTGTGCAAAACAAAGGTTATCATGCAATAGCCATAATTTTTTTTTTTTTAAAGCAACTAAAAATAATCAGGATTGATTTTTTTTTAAGGTTGAAAGTCACTGTATGCTGAGAGATGCAAACCTTCCCTGCAGGGGACTGCAGGGGAAATGGGACAGGACTTATTTAAAAATACAAGCACAGAAGACTGTGGAAGAACTCCAAGACAGTGAAAACTGTCTTAGAAACTGTAAACAAAGAATGGTTATCAGTGGGAAATACTTCAAGAATCCCATGGAAACAGACCAAATAATATTTTATGAATTGGCTCTTTTAAGCCACATTTTGTGGACTTTCAAATAGCCTTTGGAACACATGTTCTTGAGAGCTGCTATTCATAATAGTCAGCTTAACCTTTCTTACTGTGCTAATGGTTTAAATTAAAAGAAGTAAATCTGACTGCAGTGGTTTAGAGATGAAATTAGTGTCACACATCACTTGCATACATTTGGTTTCACAGGTCTTACAGTCATCAAGCCAAGGATCCAGTTTATTTGCTTTGTACAGCTCCCAAACTTTGCAGAAGTTCACAGAACTGAGCAGACACTTCCTCCCTCACATCCTAGAGATATTGAAGGATTTTTTTTGTTTGCAAAAAAGAAACACAAAACTGCTTTTTGTGATTATGTAGAAGAACGAAATGTAACTGAACCCCATTCCACACTGAACAGCCCAGGCACAGGGTGGGCAGGGGGAGCTTCCTTTGGATCTCCTGCTGCAGCCCTGGGTCACTCTCCTGTGGTGGTGCAGGGCCCTGGCAGCCACTGCTGCTTTCAGGGTCAGAGGCACTGCACCCTTCCTGGTGCTCTTCTGAAATGCTCAGCTTTCATCCAAACATAGGGCTACTGAGGAAAACAAGCATAACTTTGCTTTTTGACTAGATTTTGTATTGTAACAGATAATTGCAGACAAATGTTTTCTAGTATCACATATCATTCATAGGAATGAGGGAGCTTGACTTCACTGGAGGAGATTCTCAAGAAATGCATGTTTTAAAAATGTGATGGTGGCCTCCACTGTACAAGAGCCAGCAGGTAAGGACACAGTAATGGAGCATTAAGAATGCAGAAATGCTGCATAACTGAAAAGAAGTAATACTTTCTAAAGATTATGTGGTTTCTAGAAGTTCAGGAAATTTACTTGCCTTTGGGGTTTTATAAAGGCAATGTGCCAAGTGCATGCAGCCCAAGCTAACAAGCACTGAAGTGAATGGGAAAACTTCAGTTGCCTTGAATGTTTTTTTCTGACTGCATCTCTAGTGATAGAATGGTCTGAGCTGCCTCCTTTGAATAACTAAATTTTCTAAAAGTAAGATCCTAGGCAAGATTGAGCCAAGATATAAAGAACAGCTCCTGTTGTGGCTGCTTGGGCACTTGGATTTGCAGAGGAGGATTCTGGCCTGAAAAACTAAAAGAAAAACCTGCCACATTTTTCACTTTACTGATTTTCTACATGGTCTGGAATTCTCTGTAGATATGAAACTTTGCTGCCTGTATTTCTGACTGCAGTGTGTATGTATGTCCTTATCAATTACTGGTTTTATACTTTTTTTATACCCTGTTCTTCACAGGAGGACAAAAAAGGAACCGCTGCGTGTGCAGTGAAGTAAATTCTTAGAAGAGCTGTTACCAACATCATCTTCTCAACTGTGGTGTTGTCACAGAAGCCTCTTTAGGAAAATCCCCATCCCTCCAACTTTAAACAGCAGCCCAAACTAAGCTTTTTAACAATTATGTTTTAGGGCCACTTGCATATTTCAATAGAATAACATTTATTTAAGTAACAAAAGAGAGATGAACTGGAAAGGGCTCCATTGTTTTCAAAACCAACTCCCAGGAAACAAGAACAGAAGCAATCATAATTATTTTCCTACTATGCTGCTTCTGAGGAAGTTTGTTTTGATAGCCAGCAAATTCACAGAGCCATAACTTAATTTCTAGAGTTACAGCAGAAATACGTTTTACCAAAAACTGAAATTTGATGAAATTGGAGTCCAGACATAATCATATCTATTCTAAACCACAAAAATTTCCTATTGCTGCTGACCTAGAATGAATTTAAACCCTCCCCTCTTTTGATGACAGGGTCTTGATGACTATATTTCTTTGTTAAAAAAAACCAAAAACAGTGTGATGCCACTTAAAAAATTCTGCAAGCTTAATGGGTTTGGGTTTCTTGTTTCTGTTTCCCAAGGTTTTTTGTTTGTTTCCTTTTAGTGTCACTAAGTATACTATGGGAATTTTCTCTGCCCATTATCTTCTGCAGGTTCCTCAGGCAAACAGCCCCACACAGCAGGGGCAGTGAGCAGGTGTCCTCAGACCTCTGGCAGCAAAGGAGGGAACAAAGCAAACCCAAACAAAACAGGTCCAGAACGAGCAAGAGAACAATCCCTGCTGCTCCAAATGGTTTATCAGAAGAATTGTGCTGGACAAGACTGTGTCCACAGTGTCCTATATGCACCAAGCAAAATCTTCCACCAGTACTTTAACTCCCCCAAATAATGTCAAATGCAAGAAGTGGTAAATTATTCTAGGTTGCAGCCAAAAATTACAGGACAAGAATAATGATCTGAGCCTTTTTCTTATCAAGTACAGAAGCAATGTGTGAAATTTCCTCTGTTTTTTTCTCTGAGGGACTCAAGATACCAGTGCTGTCACAAGTATTATCAGCTTTATTTGCTAAGAGTCCTTGTTTTCCTAACTTTTCAATCTGATTATTCACAGAGGCAGTTGGTGTTGCCCACTCCACAGCCCCAAAGTAAACCATATCTGCACAGGTCAGCTAGCATTATGAAAATTTAAACAGCACCCAAGCATACTGTTTAAATAAGGACATATTTTTAAATATATAAATATAACAATCCAAAGTAACAATATGCTACTATTTAAGCCACTCTAATGACAGCTACAGCAACATTTGACCATTTTAATAAAAATTAGATCTTATATAAAATTCAGTGTTCATAAAAACACTTGTCAGAAATATGCTGTGGTCAATTCCAAGGTTGAAAATTAAATTTCTTCTCCCCATTGTGTTGTACCTTTGCTTTGACTGGGCCTAACCTGGGCTTGGTGTTGGAAAAAGGGAGGAATTGAATGCTCCAACAGCTCATCAAGATTTTCATCTTTTCTTTCTTAGCACAAAATCATCCAACACAACATTTGAGTTGTGTAAAGAAGTTTCTTAAGCACATCCCTCTACCTTGTGTGTTAATACCACATTTTAAAGAAACATATAATAATCTTAATAGACTATCTATTATCAAATAAGGTCTAGTAAATAAAATGTATTCTTAAAGTCATTTGCAACAATACAGTCACATGAACTGACTAAATAACCATGTTAAGCACAAAATGAAAGTGTGATAAAATACACAAACACTGATAAAGAAAATGAAGTCTTTTCTCCAGCAAAGCTCTTCAACTATCAGGACTGATTTTCAAGCAGAGCTTCTTAGTTAAAGCCCTTAAAGGAAGTCGTTTTAGAGGAAAACTGCTCTCTCAGTTATTACAAATAACAATAGATAGGCACAGACTGCAGTGAATTTATAGCTGTGTCTCACTCTTGGGACTCTGCTTCTGTTCATAAACAACTCAGATACACTCTCATGGTTTGTGCTGTTAGCAGAGCCCCTAGAGGGACTTAAAACTTTGTATTCATGCAGCAACTATCCATTATGCTATATATTTTAGATGATGAAATTAACACCCAGGAGATACATTCATGAAACATTACATGGGGTTTTAGCTCCATGACTCCCCTTGATTTGAATGGCATGTGTGGTTAAACCCTTTGCAAACCTTTGAGAATTCAGCCTAAGATACTTATCTCAGTGGCAATAACACAAATATTAAGGTCTAATGCTCCTCCCTGAAGCAGCATTGCTTAATCCTTGTTCTTGATGCTGCCATCTTAGTCCTTCTGAAGAAAGCTCTTTCCCTGCCTTATTCATCAAACTATTCAAATAAAAGCAATAGGACCACATGCATAAAATGACACTGTTCAGCAGAAGAATTGTGCCAGCATTAGCACACACACTCATACAGTCACCAGGATTGTCTTGTGGAAGATTATCAGCTGCAGTCCTTAACACAGAATGTGCAAATTCTACAGATGTGTTTTGAGTTCAGTTATGCATCTCAGTTTACAAAGGGTTATTATTTGCCAGCTCATGGAAACTGTGGGATTTAAACCCGCACTCAGCAATGCCATATTGTTCCATTTTATTCCATTTTTTCTGGGAGCAGCCCTATGCCAAGAAAACAATGTCTATAAAGCAATCAGAGATATCAAGACTGTTGGAATAGCAGTAAAGATCAAGGTGATGGACTTCTTTAATCTCATGACACTGTGGTACAACAAATGCAGTGGCAAGACAAATTTCACAAGACCAAAACAAAAAGACATTGCCCTTTTAGATAAATACAAACCCAGTTTGAATTCTACTGTTCCCAATTAAAAAAAAAACATTGTTAGCTAGAAAAGAGCCCCCACCTATTACTGAAGTACAAAGCCATAAAGCTTAAAATATTTATAGGAATTCTTGAAAATAATGCCATCATCCTGTTTTGTCAGTGCTTAGCTATAGTAAATTTTCTCAATGAACTGCAGTCTTTACTGCATTCTGACCCAGTGCAAAGCACTGTGACACCCTTCAATCTTCAGAGCTGCTCTGACTTCTGCTTCCAGGACCAGCAAATCCCCTTTTGACTCCCCAGGGTTGGGGGTGAGAGAAGGGGAAAGAGAGAGACAGGGAGAGAGATTGCCATTGATAGAAAAAATGTCTCCAAACAAGGTGAACTCCATTCTCACCTTTCAATATTTTTAGAGTGAATTTGGCCCTCTGGGTATTCTGTTCTCCCCTGTTCTTGCACCACAGCCATGCCCTTGGTGGCAATATTGGCCTGAACCCCCTCTCTTCTCAGCTAATCTTGTCTAAAGAGAGGTGCATAAAAAACAACCCTGGAAAGGGTTGCAGCAAATAAAAGCAATTTGAGTAGGAAACCACTCCTGAGTTCAGCAACAAAACTTCTCAACTTTTCCAGCTATCTTCCATTCAAGTCTTTTGGCCCACAAGACACTTCCCCTCTTGTCTCTCTTATCACACAGCTATGAGAGGATGAAAAGTGAAAAGCCTACCCAGCCAAGAACAAGAGTGTTCTCACAATATCCATTTAAAATCAAGTGGAATGGACTTTGGCAGAGGCAGTGGATACTCTTCAAAATTAAGAAAAAAACCAAAACCAAAGAACCAACAACCAATAAACCAAACCAACCAATCAATCAATACCCCCCATCAAAATTAAATGAACAAAACCAACAACAAAAATGCCAAAAACAAACAAACAAAAACACAAAACGCCCACCCCCCCGCAACCACCAATGAACAAAAAACCCCATCCCAAAGCAACCAGGCAACCAAACAAAAAACCCACTAAAAAACACCCCAAAACCCAATCAACATTAGGAGTTTGGTTTAGCTATCTCAATCCACATACAGAAGAGTCAGAGATTTATAGAGGTCAACAGCAAAAAACCATTTCAATAATTAGAGAAACACAGCAAATCTTCACAGGCCAGTAACTAAACAGTGTTTTTTCCCTCTTCACAGACAGTAAAATGCACAGCATTCTTGTTAATTCAAATACATTTCCTTTGGTCAAAAATCAAAACAGCATTTGCTATTAAATTCTCTGAAGTAATAAGATCACAGTGGCTGCTGACTTCAAAATTTAAGTATGATCGCATAGAAATTTAGTTCCAGTGATTTTTCTGCCCACTAGCTAAGAAATTAGTGGCAATTGCATTTGAAAATCTGTTCCCCTTAATGTTTTTTCACAACACAGTGCCTCTCTGATGCTATACTGCTTATAGAGGCTTTTTATAATGGCAAATGGTCAGCTGCACTTGCTTGTATCCCTAATGTTCAAAGTAATTTCATGCCAACTACAATTCCTGAAAACCTTCAAAATTTCCTGTAAATCCAAATTCAATTATACTGGTAGAGACTAATCAAAGACTACATGAGTACTCTCCTGGTATCTAGGACACCATTTAATGCCACAAATGTAGCACTTCTGAGTCTTTTTCTTCAGCAGGGATGCTAAACAAAGTAGAAGAATCACAGCAGAGAAACTTCCTCACTGTAACTCTGCCCTCCTCTACATTTCCTTTGCCAGCTACAGACACAGTAAAGGGCAGACAAAGCACAGGAAGGAGAAATGCAAGGGCGGCTTTGGATGCTGAGGGGACATCAGGACTCTCCAAAGGCCCAGATTTCAGTGAAGGGAAGTGGAATAAAGGAAATGAACCCTATGTTGCAGCAGTGTATCTGTGTAGTAAGCAAGGAAACAGGAAAGGAATGGGAAAAAAACCCAAACTATTGGCAAAGTAATGGTTTGGGGGAAACCCACACTCATTTAAGCCACAAGCACACATTCATTTGTATCTTCAGCTGCAGTGGGCACTGCCTCCAGCTCCTGTTCCTGCTTCCCTGGTGGTTTGCAGCTCTCTGGATCTGCTGGTGCACTCATCCATCCATCAAGTACTGCTGTTCTATGATGGATAATGAACTTAGAACAGCCTAACAAAGAATATTACATTATCCAAACCAGTAAGGTAACTGGAGGCAGGAGACAACCATCAGCCACGATCTGGCATTTGTCACTGTCTACAATCATCAGTGACACAGGATTATAGAAGAGAATTATTGGAAGACATTAGGGTTTTACTCAAACATCTGAGAATTATATTAAAGTCATATTTGCAGCAACACACTTACAGAAAATTAATGCTCTCTCTGTCAGTGCAGGGAAAGGATAGGAGAAGCTGCAGGCACTTCAGACAGAATCATCTATCACTCAGTATCAGGACCTGGTTTGGAGGCTAATTCTGGGCTCCCTCAGTTCCCAATAAAAAGCCAAGGGTCCTTATCCATTTAAGGCCAAATCTATCACAAACCTGGCAGCAGCTCTTCTTTACCCAAGGAGTAAGAAACCATTCTGATTTTTCCACAAAAAACCCAAAACACTCATTATTCTTCTCCTCCAAGGAAACAGAAAGAGATGATTGATCTATGGAAAGAGTAAGTCTCCTTGTGCAAGAGGAAATAATGCAGTCATTACATATAAACAATTTAAAAAATCTTGCTCACTCTAATAATTTTACAAGGTTTAATTGAATACTTTTTAAACAGCCTGAATTTCTAGCAATTGCAACTTATTTGGCATTGCAAATTTAAACCTGGAAAAGGGGGATGGATTCATGGCAGCCCTCAGGACAAGGACATGGGATGGTGGTGGACAAGAAGCTCAACACAACCTGGACACATTCCCCACAGGCCAGAGAGCCAAAGGTGTCCTGGACTGCATCCCAAGAAGTGTGGCTTGCAAGCTGGGTAACTTTACAGAGGGCAGGTTTAGATTAGATATCAGGAATTCCAATTTACTGTGAGGGTGGTAAGGCACTGGAACAAGTTGCCCAGAGAAACTGTGGCTATTCCATCTCTGGAAATGTTGAAGACCAGGTGGGATGGGTTTTGAGTAACCTGTTCTAGTGACAGCTGTCTCTGCCCATGGCAAGGGGTTGAACTAGGCAGTCTGTAAGGTCTCTTCCAACACAAATCATTCTGTGATTATGACAAGTTCTTGGCTTACTTATTCCAAAGAAATCCAATCTCATCAACTTCAGCTGCCCAGCTCATGAAATCAAACCCTTCTGATTGCTGAGATCAGAGAAATTGTGGAAAAGGCTTTGTCTCTCAGTTACTGTCAGTGGCCTTTGCCTGTTGCAAGTTGTGATAATTACATTTCTGCCTTCCTCCGAGAGGTTTCAGCACCAACCTGAGTTGGCCACAAGGAGAGCCCTGTCCCTGCTCCTGGCACAGACAGGATCTCCTTCCCACCCTGGGAATTCTTGGTTTGGGCTCCCTTCATCTGCTTTCTGCATCGGAGACCCATGCCAACACTGAGCACCACTTCACACTATTTGAGCAGCCATGGCACAGAGACAAAACATTACTGATAAAATTTTGTGGGTTTATGCCTGAGTGTAATTTGAGGGCAACACAAAAACACGTGGATTGGTTTTAAAGGTAAGGAAGTAAAGGTAGTTGGCACAAAGCACTAAGAAATTTGTATAATAAGGATCTTACCTGTCTCTTTGAAAGAAGATAAGCATGGCTACAATACTGAATAATTTAGATGCAATTTTCTAGCAGGGCTCCATACAGCTGTCCTTATTTAATATCACATTGAGCATAATCTTGGTCTTAAGGGATTAAAAATGTGCAATTATGTACAGGTCAATGAGTTCTCTGACAGTGTGAGTTTGTAGATTCTACAAGGACAAACGGCTGGTTTTGTTTACATGTTTGGTTTTTTGTTAATTATTATCCTTAATGTAAAATTGGTGGCAGATTGAGAAGTTTTCTCTGTGTTATGCTCTATATTTAGAAACAATTCCTGGGGACTGGGTATTTGGAATACTGGAGTATCTGTGCAGCATTTGAAGCTACCTTTTTCCATGGCTTGTATATTTGCAGGTAATAAAAGTTACAAAAATTCTGCATCATTGATTTCTGGTAGGGTGTCAACCTGTGATGTTATCAGGATGCTGACAGAGTTCCAGAAAAATGACAATATTTTTAATAGAAAAAAGCAGCAACATAAATCCATAACAGCTTTCTACATGAAATAGAAAATTCCAATTTTTGACTCAAAAAGACTTGTACAAGGTAACAGTAAATTGAAGAGAAAAAATTAAATTGACTCCCTCTATTCCTATCTTATTTCTCTTATACTTTTAAGCATTACCATCCTTAGTGCTCACACTTCAGGTTCCCAAACCCACCAAAAGAATTTTCATAAAATGTTCTTATTGAGTTGGTTTTTTTAAGTGATTCCTATAGGCTCTGGTTCCATGTCTTGCTTAATCAGCACTCTTGGAAACACCTCCTGCCAGGTGATTGACAGGAAATATTACTTATTGTTTCCAGGAAAGCTAATTCAGCAAAAACAGGGTTTCACTGAATTGGAATGAATATGATGAACAAAACCACTAAAAATATGATTTAGGCAATCACACTTCCTTCATATGCAATGCTAAGTGATAAAATCGTTAATACAGGTAGTTTGTCACAGAAAGAAAACAGGAAAAGTGTAAGCAAATAAACTATCTCCACTTTCTCTTTGAGGCTCAGTCATCAATGAGTGCACACAGTCTCCAGCAGAAATTGTCTGTTCACTGGTGCAATTTCTTTCCTACCCTTAGTAGCCATGTGCAGCTACAGTTTTGCTGCTGAACTAAAAATCCTACATATTGTATAAACACTTAAATCTAATAAAAATAAAAATAGTGAAAAATACAGAAACAAGGAGATTTTTTTTCTGGAAAACTTTACAGAAATGAAAGATGCAATTAAAGAAAATCTCACTGGGATCTGGATATGGGCTGTGTGATTTCATGTTCCTTATTTTTTGTTGAATTTTGTTTGCTAAAGTTTATGTCCAGCTATAGTGCTAGTAACACTGATACCCTCAGTAAGAGACCTCAAAACCCACTGGGAAATCTGAGTTCCTTCATGAGTTCCTCAGATTGGGATGGTAATCTCTTCCATGAAAAATGCAAGCTTCCATTTGGCTGTTTTAAAATGCAAACATGTAATATCCACAGTCAGGGCAGTGTATTTCTCATCACAATTAATTCTGTCACGTGTGCATCTCTCATACACTGGAGTGAGCTACAGAGCCCCTGTGCTCTGCTAAACAACACTGAAATTTTGTTCACAATGCTACTGCCAGCACTGCAGCTCCAGCAAGTGCAAGGGAAACCCTACAGCAGGGAAACTGTCCTAACAGAAATTGCTTTCTGTTTACTTCCAGTCACTGTCTGACTTCTCAGCCCTTCAGCTTCAGGGTGTATTCCTAACAAATTTTTTACCCTATTTTTCATTAACATGGGTGTTCTCATTTTTAGAGGAAACGTTTAATCCTTTCTTGAATCCTGCTAAGCTTTTGATACAATGATATGCTACAGCAGTGAACCAATCCTTATCTTCTTTGCAATATCATTTTTAGAATAGCTCATCAGAACTGAATACAAGATTTAAAACTGTGGTAGACAATTGATTCCAAATACAGAACTGCAGTATTTTCAGATTTATTTTCCAAAACTCCATTCTCTAGGTTTATCCCATGTTATGAACTTTCCTGACTGCTGTGTTCTGCTTCAAAGATACACCTATTTAACCTTTCCACAGGGTTGGGTTTTTCCCCCTGATTACAGGTAATTACATGGCTGTAATCTCTATGAGCAGCTTAATGTGCAAAACTTTGCCTTGGTCAATATCACATTCCACCTTCTAATATGCTGACCACTAGCTGAGCTTTAAGCCATGCAATCTCCCTCAGTCTTCACATTCCTAAATAAAAGCATAATCTGAAAATTAATTACTTTTTGCCCATTTTTCCCACAATACAAGAAACTTTGACCCACCTAGGAAAATATTAATGCATGAGCATCAAGCAGGCTAAAGAGCAAGGAATTGGAAAATAATTTGGTTGCTAAGCTTCTGAGGTCATATTTGACTTGAACAACATTGCACACTAATCAGAGGACCTAATTCTTTCCCCAAATAGTTCATTAGTATGCATATATGCATATAGACAGAAGTCCTCCTTTTACATTTTGCCTCTCAAAACATGAGATGTGAGTCCAAATGAAGTCCATGAAATCTGTATGGTCATTTACATCACAATTACTTTGGAGACTTTTTTTTTTTTTTTTTTTTTTTTTTTTTATAAAACAAGACAGTAATATAATTAGAGAAGTACTGATATAATCCTTGCCTGGTGTGGGAATATCCAGCAGCAGAATTTAGTCAACAGCCCAATTTTACCACATTGATATTTCTGAAGTGTCCCTACCCAGCATTTTAAGGCCATAGGAATAATGGGATCTGAACCAACACTGAATGACCCAACACTGAAGCACAGGTGAATGTTTCCAGTTGTTTGGTCAGCAGCTGAACCATTTTTGTACTTTCATAAATTCACTTGAAATGCCTGTTCAAAAAACCTGCCCTGCAAGAAAGTTTTAATGTTTGATGCTATATTTTAAGAAAACACCAGTCAATCATTTATTTTTTTTATAAGTCATTCCCTGTGTTAGCAGTAACACACACTACAGCCTCTGAGTGGGGAATCTCACCCAATAGAACAGCTTGGCAGATCCTGTGTCATCCCAAGAAAAAACTTAAATGTTTTCTAGGACAAGACTGCATCATCATAACCTCAACATTTAGAAAGTAGCATATGTTATGGTAGATGACTCAATTACTTTCCTCTTCATTACAAGCACTTCTGCTGTAACAGTTTTACCCCAAGAAGCCACCAGATTTTCTGTACTGAACCACATCCCCATTACTATTTTAGAGGCAGATGCAAAAGCTAAGAAGCAAAGCTCCTGGATGAGGCTATAATCAATTTTAAATGTATATTAAACCCCTCTATGTTGATACTTCATACTTTTAGTAGTGTATATAGAGATGTAGTAAGCCAAATGGGATTGGAATACATTCTCAGTTTTCCTGTGAGACTTCTGAAGAGTGAAGAAAAACCAGCTTTTCAAGATTGTGTTTTTAGTACTGCACTGTAGTAAGCACTGCACCTCAGAAATGTTACAGGGATTATACTTTGGGAGCTTAGAAAATTACTCAGAAAACATTTTCCACTGAAAGCATTCTATCTGTGCTGGGAGCCTTTGGAAACAGGCTGCTAATTTAAAGCATCAGGCTATTGTCATGTTCCTCTGGGCTTTTCAGGATGGATTCAAGCTCACTGACTCATGACTCTCAATTACTGTGTTATCTTGCAATATCAGTTTACTATGCATGTTGTCTATGTGTTGATGGCCAACTTTCCAAAATAACAATGCAGAACAAAGTTGAGATTAATCTAGGGTAGGACTGCAAAACTCCAAATGGACATGATCGAATTCCTGACATATTTTGCCCCACCACTCATTTTCAGCTGATCTGATAACTGTATCTGATAAATAAATAGAAGAACCAATGCCATAAGGTCTTCATAGAAAGAAACAAAACCCTATCACGACCCAGAGAATCAAATTTATGTCCCAAACTTCAGCTGTGAGATTCAAAACCAGAGGTAGAAAACCTTCAGCGGTTTTGCAGATTATCTTGTGTTCATATGTTCTTTAAGTTTTTCACTTTGAAAAAGAATCAGGTGTTGGTTCCTATGAGCGTATCAATCTGCCTATTCTTGACACCTTTTAGCTTCCACTCAGTCTTTGCTCATTTTTACCTTTTCTGTGAGTGGAAACTGTTGCACACACTGGTGGCAACTGTGATCTCAAATAGTCACAACACTTTAGAGCAAGTCACAGTAATAAAGTATTGCTTTACTACTTCAGCTGTTCAGAGAGGAAAAAAAAGGACAATTTTGAAAGCATCTTCAGGCACAAACTCATGCAGAAACTCATTAGAACTTCTCTACTCATCATAAGAATTCTGATTAAGCTGGAAAACATAAAATGCTTCAGGCCAAACAAGCAAGTGTGTCATTGTATATAGATCTCTTATGTAATTCTTGTAAATCATCTTCCAGAAGATGGCTTTAAATGCTGAAGCGTAATTAGGATAATTACTGCTTTGCAAGTAGAAGGAAGTTGTATCCAAAAGGGACAAACGAGCCAGTTTGAAGAGATGGAGGAGGAATATGAAAGAAAACACATCATCCCAAATTCTGGTGTTGAAAAGATTCAGAATTAATTTCAGACTATTTAAAGGGTTTGCTTCATGTTGGAAATATTTCATTTTAGTGGCAATATTCCCTACAGGGCTAACAGATTCTTTCAAAATATGCTTGGCTCCCTGAGAGTCCTGTTAGATATCTTAAAAATTGAAGCATTCAGTAGAGCAATGAAATAAGGGAAAAAGCTGCAATTCAGTGTGACCCTTTGAGAACAGCATGGTTAAAGGAAATGACTGGAAATGGGGCATTATCACAAAATAGTTAATTTGCTTCCTACATTAAAAAGATTGATTTACAGTAAGTACCAGATGACATGAAGACATAATATAGACACCCTGAGATGATATACACTGAGATTGCTGCACCCTTCCCAGAAAGTGTAAACTTCAGAAAGTTTAAAAAAACCTCAAACACGACAACAATAAATCCCCAAAAAACCAAGGACACCTCCAAGCATTGTGCTAAAAAAGCAAATGTGGAAATGAAAACGCTTAGAAACCCAGGACTCACTCAGCAACTTGCCTCCTTTCTCAGGTTTGATCCTAACAGATGCATCAGCTGGAAGCAGGTCCCCTACAGCTTTATAAATTATTCTGCGAATTTGAAGATTAGTACAAAGTAATAAACAGGGGGAAGGAGCATAGGGATTGCACCCCAGGGGAAAAGAAGTATTTTTGAACTCAGCTAGCCTGGGGGTTTTGACAAAGCTCAGATATATTCTGCAGCCCAATTTATATACCAGGATATCACAATCTTTCAAGATTCTTTAATAGCTGCATCAGTGCTAATTTTATGCTAATCTCTTACTGTGCACATCCATGATCATTAAGACTTCTGGAGATTGGATATTACACACAGTAGCTGATAATTTGTTAAATAGAGAGTTAATGGAAAATATCTGATAAATTTAAACATTAACTTTGTATTTGTTTCCCGTACAGCTGTACACAATAAGAAATTATCTGGCTGCATTAATGTACTCTGTTTTTGCATGATTGCTTTTGTTAACTAATACATTGCAATATAAAAGCGAGGGTTTTTTTAGAGAATACACAGTTATTCAGATGAGGAATCCTGTTTCTTTCCAGTTCTGTATTACAAGAACAAACTGCTACATAATCTGAGACAATAAAATACTTTTCCCTCTTTGATTTACCTGAACCTTATTAAATTGCTGTTTAACTTCTGCAATTACTCCAGATTAGTCCCACCTCCTGGAATTATTTTTAAATCTGTTGCCCATAACAAAGCTTTCATGCTGATAAAACTGAAAAACCTGTTGTTTCTTGGCTTTGCTGATCAACTTTACTCTTATTGCCAAAGAGAAATGACCCAAAGCAATCAAAACTGCATTAAATAAAATTATGGATATGCATCATTTGTTCTTTAATTAAAGTAAATGCAGCCTTCAAAGATTACATACTCATGTGATAGTTAGTTTTATAGAAGTAGCCTTTATGTTTCCACAACACCAGTATATGTCTGCCTTTCTTGGAAGTTAAAATACAGCTCTGCTTCCACAGCAACCTTTTTTGTTGTTGTTGTTCTAAATTCAGTTCTGCTTTAGAAATCTGTGCTCTGGAAGTAAATAAAATAATTACATTGAAAAATATTGGTTTGTGATTTCTGTAATTCCATTCACATGCTGGGGACCTGAGGGATTGCTTTGATTTAGTTTTATCCCTCATGGTTCAAGGCACAGGGCTCCCTTTTCACTGTTCACTGCTCAACCGATTCTGCCCCTGAACCAATTCCAACTGTATTTATCAACATTATTTAGCTGAAAATCTTAATGTAGGATACATTGCAGTGAATCTCTCAGGACAAATATGAAGGCACGAACTAATACAAGTTTCCAACTGCAGCCAAGTTTGGTTACACATCACAGAGTTGGTCTGGAGAGTGCCTGAACCACCCACAGTCCCCACGTGGATCCCATGGGAGTCCTGCCACACTCCCACCACAGAGGACATGGGTGTCCCCGAGTGTCCCCTGCAGGTCCCAGGCAGTTCTGGAAGGGTTTTGGCACTTTGGGAGGGAGCTCCCGTCGTGCGGGCTCCTCCCTGGTCTCACCCCACCCCTTCATGCTCACTTGTGCTGGTGAGAGGAGCTTTGACCAACAGGGTCCAGGGTCCCCATCCCCAGAGCTCTGCTCCCACAGAGACTGCAGCCGGACAAGCAGCATTGTGTACACTGGGACCTTGCAGAACTCAGAAGAAAAAGAAAGGATTCTATCAATGTGTTTAAGATGTTTGCTGATGACTTGTAAACCTGGATTATATGACTACAGTGTCTCCCATTGCTTACTGTTTACTAGATTTCTCATTATTGCCTAGGAGGAAAAAAAGAAAACACGTTTTACTGTTTTCAGTTTCCTCCCCTTTTCTCATAGTTCATCCTCTTAATAATTTACTATGTTCATGTGTGTTAATAGAAAAAGGAAGGTGCTAAAAAAAACCCTGTAAAAGACAATTGTCTGTTCCAGGTTTTTATAGGTTGTACATCATGACACTTTGTGTAGCTATTTACTCCTCTTTTAAACAAAAGAGATTATTTCCTCTCAAAAGTCTTGCATTTTGATAATACTGCAGCAATATATTTTTCTGTTTTAAAATAAGAGAATCATTAAAATATTGCTTACAGCTGAGGATTTCATATGTTGCTGTAAACTATAGAGACACATAAATGGTTTTATACTTAATTTTTTCCCAGATTATTTTCTAATCACTGTCTCAAGTTACAGTTAATTACACTTAAGTATTACATGGCTATGCAGCTACTGGGTTTTCTGTTATAAACCCAGCCCTACTTGTTTCATGTGTCCTTCCCTTGGAAATGCTCTGATATAACCAGGTACACAAGGTGATCTCCACCTGCCTGTAACTATCCTCAGCCTCCTTCCCCCATCCACTCATTGCTAGATCCTGAAATGAAACTAAGCCAGGCAAATCAAGTTAGTCTCTTCCAGCCTCCTCACCATCAGATTTTGCAGACCCACAGGGCCCTCAGGTATCTGAGCTGCTGCTTCATCCCCAGGGATGCAACTGGACCCCACAGTGTTCAATGCCAATAAAGACATGAACTGAGATGAAAGAGCTTTGCAGGTGATGCTGAGAGGCAAAGCTGCCAGCAGCTACTGAGAGAGGCCAGTCAGGTCTGAGTCTGAGGGACCTGCCCAAGATCACACAGAGAGAAAAACAAAGTTTGATTCCTTTGAAAAAAAAACAAACCACCCCAAACAAACGTTTTTCTGTAATCTCCCTTAGATCAGGCAATTTCCAGATGATGGTTTCTTCAGTGCCTGAATTTCTAGATGGATTTCTGCTGGGCATTCTCTAAGCTCCCTCACTTCTAATAGGTCATCCATAATTTTTACTATGATGGCTGCATACATATAGGGGCATTATGGTCCCAAGGAATACTACAGCTCTATCTTCAAATGTTTTGGTAGAATTTAGTACTTCATCATTCTCCCAGCTGCTCAGTGGCACACTCAGGTTTTTTTTTCTGCCTCCCTTTGATGACATCTGCTCCTTCCTCGCAGGTAGCCTTTTTGAATTATGGGCTATTTGAAGTGTTCACTCAGTCCTAAAATCCCTTTCTTGTTTCAGTTAGTCCTCAGAATTACTTTCTTCAGGAGCTGGAGGTGTTTATTCAGCGAGCCTGCCTTTATATTTGCCCCTTGCATTTTAAGCATCTAGAACAAAATAGCCGAGTGTACAGAAAATCAAGTCACAAAGTTAGGAACTTGTCCCATGATAAATCTCTCCCAGGGTGAGGGATGCTCACACATAGCTGGAAAAAATTTACCCTTAAAAGTGCAAGAATTCTAAACAACTAGCACATATTACATTATATTTTAATGAATAGAGAAATAAAAATCTTAGATAAATATCACAAGATCTGCACAATGATTCTTTAAAGCTTTTTTAAGGATCCAAGAATCTTCTCTTGATAATATATACACAAACGGGAACACTTACTCAAATAAACAGTTATTTATGGGAACAAATATTTAAGGGTTCAGGCCACAATGAATGGAACATCACAGAATCAACACAATTTTATTTAAATGTTGAAGAGATGTAATGTAATCCTCTGTTAGCTTCAATTTTTATCTATTTTCATCTTGCAGGCAGCTTTTCAATTTGCCCAAGTATTGTGTTTTAGAATTTCTAATATATAAGCAACAAACTGTGTTTTTAAGCACAGACCAAAGCACCTTTCACAAAAATCTCCTCAAGTCACCACCAGTATTTACGTCTCAAGTGTTCAGTGTATTTCCCTCCCTTTTTTAAACAAACTAAAGACCGTATTTCAATTTGAAGAGTAATAGATTTCCCTCGAAAAGTTCAACATCACAACATACTTATTATGAGTAAAGCAACTTACAGCAATAACAGAAACATTTCAAAAAAGAACACAAAAATAATAATAAAATTAAGAGCAAAGGAAAATAGCCTGCCCTTAGTGCATTTGGGAAACAACCCAGTGAAAGGCAGTAACTCCACACATCATCTTTATGATCACAAGGAATTAGCTTAGTTCCAGCTGAACAATGACTTCTCCACTTGAAGCACTTTTCCAGAAGTTTCACTTTTTAACATCAAAGAAGTTACAAGGCTGCATTTAAAGAAAGCATTCACTTAAAAAGAAGTCAAGTGCTAGAATAAAATTTATTGAGGATGGAAAATACTGCACCAAATTCAATAAGGAATCCAAAACTCTACAAAAAAAAGATGGTTTTAAATAGGTAGCAATACTGAAAAGTATTCACCAAGCACCTTGTTTCAGGTAATTCCTCTTAAGCCTTTTTTCCTCTGAAAACATGGGTCTGTATTTGTAAGGACTATATGTATTTGCTTAATTTTTCCAATGTTACCATCAAGAATGGCAGGTCAGCATATGAATATTTTTATTTACTTAATACTATACCTACTGGAGAGGGTAGCATAATATTTTGAAGACTATATATAAAATTGCTTTGCCAATCACTGCAAATGAACAAAAACTGTTTAAAGCTTAATTTCTCATTAAAGTAATGGGTGAAAATGACTAATTAGTCCTAAAAAAAACAGCTCAGAAAAAAACTCCCCTGGTTGTGCAAATATCTGTACTTTCAGATATTAGAGGTAATGTGGTCATTATTCTAGAACACCAATACCTGGAACTGACAGCCAGACAATATTTTTTTTTAATGTAGGACAAATAGACAACAGTCTCAAGGAGGAAAACGAAGCATAATCCAAACAAATTCCAAAATAATGTGACAAGCAAGCAGAAGATGTGGTGCTCAGGCATGGAAAGGAGGAGAGGCAGCAGCAATGTGTGGATGCTGCTCAGACAGGTTAGACACCACCTTGACAAAGTTTAACCAAGCTGCTGTGCCACACTCAGCAGCAGAGCAAAGCAAAGGGAGCTCAACAGAACTAAGGAGCTGCTGGAACAAATGAAATCAATCATTCCCCCCACCCAAGAAAATCAAAAAGCACAGTGACAAGTTCCCTGTGCATAACCCCTAGTTTGTAGTCTTGCCAACTGCTCTGAGCAGAGAAAAGAATCTAAAATGACTTGAAATGGGACAAAGATGGAAAAAGTAAAATTTCATGAGACTCCCTTGATAGTGAATAAAAACATTCTGAGATAACAAAGTAAAAAAAAAAGTCAAAAAGATTAATATTTTTGACCTGTCAATGCAGCCATTCATATTTAAAATCCCTGTAGCGTGACATTTCAAAAAACTTATTTAGATTTCTATTATTTCAGTTTGCAAGGCTGAACAGCAATAATTCAGTCAGCAGAGTTCCCTTCTCATTAACACTCCTCAGTGCAGCACAGTCCCCGTGTCACAGGATGAAAGAGGAACTGTGCCACCTCTCAGGGCCTTAATTACCCCAGCTAACCCAGACTGCAGAGCTCCTTCACTCAACCTGCACTGAATTAGGTCACAAACTGGACTCCAGGACACTTCCCCCTACAATTCATGATAGATAAATATGATCAAAAGTTTCCAAAGATGTTAAATGTAATCACTGTTTTTGGCTCTAATCTGCTTAAAATAAAAACTGGAAAGCTGCCAAGGGCTGTTTGAAAGGAAAGAAAAAAAAAAGAAAAACCCAACCAAGCACAGCTTATTTCATTTTTACCTTACTGCACAGCTGCCAAGTAAATTTAATAAGTCTTTGTTTTATGAAGAATCCTAAAACCAGTCCAAAACCAATTTTATATAGCCAAAAGCTACTAAATAAATATACTTTCACTATAATACACAACTACTTTTTTTGGTCCCGTAAAAGCAGCTCCAATTTTACATTTCATTTTTTTGATGTGTGTTAACATGTAACTTGTCCCCAAACTGGAAGTACTCTGACAAAATACCCACGACATTCTTAATATCCAAAACATTTCCCAGTTGCCCCTCCTCCATACTTATCTGTGTACCTACTGCCAGCTTATGCACGATGCTGACTTCTCTTCTGTTCCAAATATTCCCTTTCCTATTTTTCTTCAGGTCTATTTCTGTGAACTTTTGGTTTTCTCCAGGCTCTGCTCCTAACCACAGCTCTCTCTTAATTCCCTACAGGAGAAATGCCTCGTTTGCCAACCTACAGGCACAGTTCATCCACAACATTTGCTTTCTCTACTATTATGTCCTGCTGTGGGCATTCCTGGTAGGAGAGAACTGACCAACTTGACATCTTTTACTATAAATGTTTTTTATCCTTCAGCTCTGACATCTCCCTACTTAAAATACTCTTATTCTCTGCCCTGGCAGAATTGGATGCTTGTAATCCTAGACTTCTTTACGCTACTTCTGTCTTTTTGTTTTGAATCATTTCCTCTTTTTTTTTTTTTGGTAACATTTTCTCCTTTTTTCCCTGTGTATCTAATGATTTTTTCAGACAATCTATGCCTAGAAGCTGATTTTCCTTGTCATTCTTTGTTGCCTTTTATCTTTTCATCACCAACAAAAGGTAAGTTTTTCATCACTCTTCATACTTTACCTGTTTGCTCCAGTAACTCATCCCCCTGAGTGTCACTGCCATTCCCAGGCCACGTTCCCCACCAGGTCACATCTCTCCTGCTCTTTGGCCTTCTAACACATGCAGGTATTCCTGGAAGTATAACTGAATTCCTAGCAAAAACCTTTGCAACAGTCAATATTCCAGCTTCCCTTTCACCCTCAGATCCAGCTTACAGCACTGATCAGACTCTGCTCAGGGTCTTCCCTCCCTCAGCCCTGCTTTCTCCTCTCTCTACCTCTCTAATTCCCTTCAGGATGCCCTGAACAAGAACCTTGGTTCAGCCTTTAGATCTCCTTCTTCTTCTGTACCTTGCCTCTGTGTAGTTATGTCTGCTTTTGGGGCTGAGGTTACCCTACCAGACCCAAGGGGTCACAAAGGTCTAGATCCTCTCATCTAACAAGAGGGAAAACCTATCCTCCTTACCCCAAGGGACAAAATCTAACCAATATTATCAGCCAAAAACTTTCTAAACCAAGTCATATCCAAGTTAAATGCAACATCTACCACACGTTGTTTCTCATTCACTACTTAAAAATTTGAGCTTGCACTTCCATGTTACATCATTTCTCTTCCTGGTGGATTTATGCCCTTTCTGAGCTTATTCATTAATAACTCTGCAGCAAATATAATTTTGCTTTCTTTTTGCCTTGGTCATGCTACTCTATTCTTTGCATTTGGTACCTACATTTTCTTTCACGGTCACATCCAACTCCCAAATTCCACATGAATGCACCCTTTGGAGGAATGGGTACTGTTTGCAGAAGTTAGAGGCATTTCTGTGAGCTGAGGCAGTATCAGCTGGTTTATTCATTTCAGTGTGCAGATGTAATTCTGATTAATGTTAACAGGAATTGAACATGCATACAACCCCACAGTCTGTTCAAATGTCCCATGCTGTGGGGCAAGTCTCCTTCTCCTTGCAAAATGTAACTGAGTACCCAAAAGGCATGGCCCAGACTTAGCTCAGAGTACTAAGGGAAGTCCTCTAAATTAGAATTCTTTGCCATTTCACAAGTTAGTGTAATTATTTAGCAGTTTAATACATAATAAAAAAAAAGTCAGTAAGAGAGTAAGAGCAATAATACAAGTAATGAAAATTTCATGTTTAGAAGCATCCAGAGCTACATACTTTTTTATCTTTCATAAATTTAATGCAAAGACAGTCAAAACAAAACAAAATGCCTTGGGGCTCAATCTTAAAAATGCAAATCAGGTAATATGGTAACATCACTCTTGTATTATAATAAAGTTCAGTCATGGTGTACCTACTCAACGCTTAATTGAAAGTTTCTTTTATTTATTAGTAAATAACAGGGCAAAATAGTAGGAATCATACAGACAACTGCACTTCCTACTTATAAATAAAATCATTCTAATAATATCTGTTTACCTGTGGTAGCTATAAAATACCTCTCACTTAGGTCTTACTTCAGACAGCAATTAAGTGTTGAGTGTGTGACTAAGCCAGCCCTAATTAAAGTCAATGGGAGCTTTTCCACATATTAATGTCTGTTGTTTGAGGCCCAAAGGTAACCAAGTAGAGCATGGCATGTCACTTAACAAACCTTGGAAAGGAATATCAGAAATGCATTGCAACCTTCCCATTCCAGAACCACATGCTGAAATCAGGTGCCCAAATGTCTGCCCAAGCCTTTTGACAAATTGTGCACAAATCCTGATAACCCTGCTGCTCTCCCTGAAGCTGATGCTGAGGCTCCCACAGCCTCCAGACACCACACTCAGAATGCACACAGCACTCAGACATACACTGCATCATGTATCACTGCACATTAAAGGCACAATGCTCCCACAACAGCAGAAATCAACATCTCTATAAAGGCCCTGCCTCCCACAACAGCCAGTCACTCACATGAGCAGTTTTTAGGATCTAACATTTTTTCCAAAATGTCAGTTGCAGCTGCTCCCAACTTTTCCCCATAGGTCAAATCAATGAAGAGGCAGTATCTCACCTGGATATAAACAAATGGGAAAGAACAGACTAGGTTTGAAATCAAAATTTTGGTTTTTTTAGAGAAATGCATTTTCCACACAAATCTCATCACTTCAATGTCTTCTCTGCAGTGGCTGATTTTTTCCATCTTTGCCTCTGGGATGATCTGTTTCAACTTTCCACTCACTTCTAGTCACGGTAAGAGTCCTTGGCTGCCACAAACTTGTTTCTCAATTGCTCAATAAGGCCAAGAGAACATTAAATAGTTTATAATTCCACTTAGCTCTTCCTAGATTTTAGGATTTTCACATTCTCATAACTTTTTTTTTTTTTATTTAACAGAGGTACTGCTACTACCATCATCACTTAGGAGAGTTTACTGCTACTACCATCTACTCATCTTAGAAGAGTTTTAAGTCAAAAAGACCACTACCTATTTAAATCTGACCTTCATTTAATTCAATTACGAGTCTAATAACCAAAGTATCTGCTTTCCAATTACACTATATTGAGCCTCATATTGAGCAACACAATGGTTCCTCTGCTGTGATCTACAAGGCCATGAAAAACTGATCCTTAGGTCATGTACAAAGCCTAGGACTTTCCTTTCAATTATCTTTTCAGCCTTTTCAATTACTTTCTCAAGCACATGCTTCCAAACCAACATCACCACAACCTACAAAAAAAATCATTGCATTTACCAACATATCATTTTAATTGTTATTCAGATGTACTATATAAAAACAAGAAACCCACCACAATAACCAAAAATCCCTCTTTCAGATGTGAACTTCTTTTGCACATTTTCACTGAATTAAGGCACCCTTTCCATATATTGTTTTTTTCTGCCTACAAAAAAATTTTGACATCTTAGATTGTCTTCTAATAAACTTTTGATTAAATGTGCTGGCTTGGCTTATCAAATGTTTCACTGCAAGTATTTTCCCCAGTCCTCAAATAGGTCTGTTTCCTTACTGCACCACCTAACTTTCTAAAACATTCATTTTGGAAAAACAAAACACATATAAACAGACAAGTGCTTGCTGGTTTAGGGTACAGAACCCCCCTTTAAATATTATGACATATTAGAAACTGGTGACAATTGAGGGGGTTGTTTGTGTTGTTTTGGATTTGTTGGAGTATTTTTTTGGTGGTGTTTCACTTTTGTTAAAAAAACCCAACACACCATAAATGTAGCCACCCAGCCAAGCACTGAAAATACACAATTGAGGGAACAGCTGAACTTTACACTGGGAGACAGGATCTTCAAATGTGATTTCTCCCAGAAAAAGAAAAGCACACAAATCTATGCCAGATGTTACACCTTGCTGAGGTGACTGGGGAAGATCAGTGCTCTTTGTGGCCCTGGAACTGGGGGTGGTTCCCACTGGAAGGGTTTGCTCAGAGCTCTGAGGGCAGCAGAGCCTCCTGGATGTCCTCATGAGCCCCCTGCACACCCACCCAGTCACACAGAGGTCCCCACTGGGTCTCAGTGGCCTTGTCAGTCTTATGTTTTTAAATGACAGCCAAATTATTAAGAATAGTTAACAACTCTCTAAGGGTTACACTGGGCACTCTTCAAGTGTCTGTCCCCTAGGGCCAACTAAAAACATCAATAGCTTGCAGCACGTTACCAGGCTATTAATTCAGTTAAAAATAGCACTAAAACCAGAGAGAAATTAAGTGTGGACACCATGCATCTGCTACTGAATCTCTATTTCAATGACTTCACACAGCCCAGGGCTCTGCAGGTAGTCACAGGGCTGGAACATGGGTCCTCCTAAGCTCTACTTCTTTAGTGTCCTATCAGGGAGTTTAATAACATTTTTTAAGGCACAAGAAGATATATGCATCATTTCCCTCTAATATAAGCATAGCCAGGTTAGAATTTTTGACCCAGAGTATTACCCCAGCCACTTCCCCATACAAATCTTGCACCCAGCCTAGGGAGTGTAAAACACATTGTCAGCACGTGAAGAATACGAGTTGCAGAGCAGCCCTGGCTGCACAAGTTCTGTCATTCCAGCACACAAGTCCTGGGGCCATTTCCCCCCTCCAAACCCAGCTCACAGCACTTGCTAAAATGAGCACATACAGAGACTGAAAGGCACCACATAAAATAATGCAACATTATGCAGACAGTTTGAAAAAAAATTATCATCTTCGTCTGTTGGTTCTGAATCAGTGCTATCCGTGTGACATTTTGGACAAGACTGTAGAGGTAACTTTAGTTTAATGACTAATTAGCAAACTTCTGCAGGAATAACATGGAAATGTACTAGACAAAGTATCACATCATAGCCATGCCAGGTTTCTCCTGACACTTCCATTGCACTCACTGTCTCTTTTTGGGCTGGCAGAGCAGGGAGGTTGCTTATGCTACAAAAACTCATTATGTTTCAAAACAACAAACAAAATATGAGAGCCATAAATATTTACAGCACAAAACATAAAACATGAAAGGCACAGTCAGTGGAATAATCAATCCCCTTAGACTCAGAAGTAATATCTGCTCCATCTTCGTATCTGTCTCTTAGTAACATCAGCTTGATCTGGTCAACATTGGTTCCTTTCTCCAAGTGACCTTCCTGACAGGGTTTCTCTCACAGTTTAAGGGATTGGCTTTAGAATGAGAACACCCCAGTTATCATATGGAATATTCTCTTATCATATCATTACTCTCTTCTGCTGTAAAAGCAGTGGGTAAATTATATTAACAGCTTTGGTATCCATAGAAAAATAAAGACACACATCATGTAGATATTTTGAATTCTCTTTGCAGCTGAAGCTGGAATCAAAGTACTTCTCTTCCTTAACAAAAGTAGTTTGCTATATATGGTTATGTACCTGACTAATTGTATTCTGTTTAATGCAAGTAAACAATGAAACTGGCCTTTGGAAGAGGTTGGGTATTCCACCAGTTAGCATAGCTCTTTTATCAGACATGAAATTAGCACTGTTACCATTGCAAACATTATGCTTTGCCAGGCAAAAATTGCTGGGACAGGACTTAAGGACCAGCAATACATCCACCTGTCAAAGCAGCAGTTTATCCCATTCTTCAGAGTTTTTTCTGATGGTTCAGACACAGTGTAACAGTGAATTTTACTGATTTTAATTGTAATTTTTAAAAAATAAGCTAGATGCTAACCATTTCCATCACTAAGTACCCAAACACTAGTAGTTTAAGAAAACTGGTAACAGAATAAGACTATCCTAGTAGTTTAAGAAAACTGGTGACAGAATAACACTATCAACCCCTTCCCCAAATAAATAATTCACATGCACAGCTCTCAAGCACCTGGGACTCACCCTCTGTGGCTGTAATGGTTAGCGTGTGCTTTGTTAGGTGTGATGTTTGTTTATTTAGTACACATTGCACCAGCCGGAGGAAGGAATGTTTAAAAATAATGTCAATAGACAAAGGATCTTACTTAAGAGTCACCTACCTAACCTTGCTGTTCTTCCTGAGGCAAAAGCAAATATGAATTCATTCAGGGCCATTCTATTATATATGCAGGGAAGCATTCATCAAACTCAGAATGAGGAGTTGCTCCCTACACAAGGTCTGAAGGATCATCTCTAATAACTAAAGTTTAATTTCAACATTTCAGAAATTCTCATTTAAAATTACCTGAAGCTAAGTCTAAACAAGGGATGATAGGAGAAGTAATGGGTGTACCAATTTGGGTAGTGTGTCCTTTTTCTGATAGGAAGCACAATACATCTTGTATTAAAGATTAGGACAACAAGTGTGAGCCACCCCAGTAACAAAGCAGTACAACAGCCAGTAGAGACAGTGTTAGCATTAACTCTGAATTTCCTGATTGCTGTCAGCCATTTTCACATGTCTTTTTGATGTATTCTCTAATTTCCTTGAATTTAAAAAGGAATTCTTTTAAAGGCAGAGGTTGAGAAGTTATTAGCTCAAGAGACTGAAATAACCATTCTCTTTCAACTTCTTTTTTCTTGCCTTCCTTCATTTTACAGGTTTCAGTGTAGAATTCTTCATACATCTCTTTAAAAAGTGTATCTCATCCCATTATCACCTTATCTTCCCTTCCTCAATTGTAACCTTTTTTATTCTTTTCCTTATGTCTTCTTTGCTCTCCTATACCTCATTTCTCCTGTTAAAATAGTCCTTCTTGTTCTCTATTTTCTGTCCCCATGTCTCCTCATCATATCAAATGTATTCACGTCTACCAAATATTCAGGCAAG
The DNA here is from genome assembly GCA_013389925.1 of Aegithalos caudatus. Taxonomy (NCBI): domain Eukaryota; kingdom Metazoa; phylum Chordata; class Aves; order Passeriformes; family Aegithalidae; genus Aegithalos; species Aegithalos caudatus. The sequence continues at coordinate 690,739 of WEIU01019284.1, forward strand.
CTCTTCTATCAAATATTTCAGTATTTCTGTGGCAGAGCATCTCAAGGGAAGAATTCCCATTCATTTGTAAAATTGCTGCGACCATCAATAAGACCTGTACTAGTGTTTTGCCCTTTCTTACACTGAGAGAGAATAGTTGGGAAAGAGAACAGCAACACAAACCCCAACCTTGCAGAGTAATTTAGTGACAGTCACATATTCTTGGTTCAGTTACAGCAGGTCAGGGATGGACAGTGAAGGGTTAGGGAGCAGTTACAGGACCTGTAACTAACTCTTTCCTTGAAAATCCAGCCTGAACAGTTCATCAGTTCTTTTGGTTTTTTTAAGCAAGATCCATCCTTTCAGGTCTACTGAATAATGACAGAACTTCTGTACAAAGATTAAATTTTTTTTTTTTAAATGTTGTAAATCAACATACCACAACAGCACCACTCAAAGAAATATTTATATATTTGAGTGACTCCACCATCTTTATAGAGGGACATTTAAAAGCATGCAAGATGAACTAGATCCACAGGAGGACAAAAGCTACAATGTTTCAGTAGTTTCTCCTTCCATGTTGCACATCATAAATCAGCAAGGTGGTATGTTTACCATAATTTGTAAAGTATTAACTTTGATTTGCTAAATGTTGAGCATGATGCAACTGAAACGTGATCAGTAAGGGAAGTTCTGTAAGCAAAGCATCCACCACAAGAATCCATGCTTTTTTTCAGTGTTGCCAGTCTGCATGACTTTTTATAGGCAACCACATATGCACTGCCACATCCTGCACATAACACATCTTCCTTTGCTACACTAAAGAGTTGCTATTCAAGAGTTGCTTATTTTCATTTTGATTGCCTGGAATAAGAATGGAAATGTGTAAGGAATTAATGGATTTATTCAGTCACAGGCATATGTTCGGACCTTTTCAAAGCCTTGTTCTGCTTGTGCAGTCATGCTTTTAAATTACCTTTCATTATTAATATAGCTCTTATTAGTAGCTCTGCTTAGCAAAATACCTCTTTTAATTTGCACCTAATTTGAGAAATTGACAAATGTTTTGACGATATTAACCAGTTCATTTTGTCTCTTGAATGTAGGAATTCGCCTCACAAGAGCAGCCTGTGATGACTGAGAGTGGGGCATGAGGACAATTGCCAGATAAGGGACACACAAAAGATAAAGGTACCTCATGATAAAGGGAAAAAAACCTCCATTCTAATAATTTAAGATCTGAGCAGCTGTATTTTAACTCTAACTCTAATTAACAAACCAGCGTACAAGTTACACGATTCCATCAGACTACATTCAATGCAATGCACCGACACAGCCAAAGGCAAATAAAGAGGAAAAAACCCTCTAAAAACTCAAGAAAATGTACTAAAGATCTCTAACAGTTGTTGGAACACTAAGACTGGGTCACCATCAGCTTCAAATTCAGTACTTCATTCAGGTAGGGGCTTTTTTTCCCTGGAAACTATTTTTTCTCCCTTTCTAACACCCTAGAGATTCCATGTGAAAAATGACCCAATTGAAGTCAGTTTTGTCATTCACCATAAAGGTAAGTTCTAAACTCAGATTTTTGAATTCTTTGCTATTTCTCTAGCATACAATTATTTAGCAAATACAATCAAAGTGATTTATGACATGTGAAGCCTTTTTTCAATGAAGACAAATTCTCTTAAAATTCATATTTGGTGAACATTTCCTTAGAATAGGAAACATTTAATGATAGATCTCTACAATATCTGAATCTTTCCAAGTTACTCTGAGAACATGGAGCAGACACAAACACTGAGATTATTCAGTGCCTCTCTTTTCTTCTTAAGAGCATGGGCAAATTCCTTAAAATGGCAGCAATTGTGCTTCTGGCATGCTCATTTCTTCCCTCCCTCTCCGGGTTTTCTCTGGCTCCATAGGGTTGTGCTAGGTACAGGCAATCTTTTCTGAGACAAAGAGCTGATTTCTCACAGTCACAGAGATATAATTAGGTTTACCAGGGATAGATTCTGCTACCTTATTCCACATACACGAGAAGTCAGTAAGTAGATGAGACCTCAAAATGATTTATCACCTGAAAGAGAGCTGATGGTGGAGCATTGCTGTACGTGAGGCTGGAAAGAAAGAAGCAATGTGTACATGGAGCTCTTCCAGGATGAGCAGTTTTTCACTTGTCAAAAATCAATTTCATGTGCCTCCCTGCTTTCTGCTCATCTGGCTTTGTTAGCTGCTTTCAGAGTTAACACCAAGCCTCAAAACTACACCTCACAATGGATGTGTCTGTGGGGCTGCATCTGCCTGTGTCAATAACAACTTTCATCTGCCATCTTCAGGCATTACCTTAATGTTTGCTGTATCAATCCTTCCTAAAGGAGGGCCTGAAGTGTGCAGTAGTCTGGATGCCATGCAGTGCTCTGCACAGATAACCACTGACCTTAAAATACACCTGTATACACCTCTCTGTATTCAGCTCCCTTCCCCTGGGAATGTGCTTCCTTATTTTTACTGAATATAATCTCGAAGCAGCAGTTAGAACTGCACACTTGCTTCCAGCAACAGAGCAAGTGTTGAAAGGCACTTATTGATTGCATGCAAAGTGTATGACTACAATTTCCATATTTTAGTCTAGGATCTAAATTCTTTTTATTAATTCTTTGGCAGACCAGTCAGTACCATGGAACTCTGAGAAAACTTCAACACCTGCACGTGCAAAAATTATTACCTTTCTAGCCAATCCATGGTGTTACCCATTGACCATTGAATTTTCCCCCTCATTTAGCAGTGTGTGTTACAGAGGCCCTGTGGACCACATAAGCAATTCCTGCAGTGTTAAGCAGTTATGAGAAAGGTCAGTTCTGTGCATTAAGTTAGAAGAATAAAATATTTATTCCCCTACTTCAAATATGGCTTTTTTTTTCCCTCCTTAATATCTATTCCTGCCACATGGCAGAAGTATGAGTTTCTTCTGTGCTTACAATATGACCCTACCCCTTTTCTACATGAGATGGATACTGTATGTACATACATGCACAAAATAAAACACACTTCAGAAAGGTTTGCTCACCATACATAAGATTGCTACTCAAAGTCTGTAAGACCTTTGTCTTCTACTTCAATAAATATTGCAATGACAAACCCAGAAGAAGACCTCTAGCATATGGATTCACAATTATGATATAGATTTTTCTTGTTTGTATACACATACACATGCATAATAAAATTAAACTGTTGAATAGCAGTATGGCTGTCAAAATATGAAGATCCAACAGTTAATATTAATTTTATATTTAGCCCAGGAATAATGCATAGTTTCTTACATCTTAAAATCATTCCAAGACAGGGCAGATCATGTCATGAGAAGAATTATTTCATATACACTCATCTCTTGAGAAGTATGCCAAGTTATTCATTCCACAGTTATACGTCAGAATACTACAGGCTGGATTGTGTAGGATGCCTGGATCTATATTTATAAAGATCATCAGGAGTTTCTTTCTCCTTTTAAATTTCCTCCTCTAAATGTTTCAAAACCTCTCACCACTCAAGCACTTAGTGATGCATAAGCTCCTCCTCAGTTCCTTCAGCACCTGCAGTATCATCAGGTGTGGGGGAAATGAATTAGAGCTTGCTGAAGAACAGCAAGGAGCTGGCATTGCAAGCTGCAGCTAATTACACTCAACAAATTTCAGGCCTTGGTTTTTTCTCCCTGAGAGAAATACCTGATTCAGAAAGAACAATTTTAATACTCCTCAAACACTTTAAAGGATTCATTTGACATGCATCAACATATATGCTATGGTGGCATCTCTGTTTTGGTAATTATTTTGAATTCAATTTACACACAACAGTTAAAAAAAAATTAATGAAATATGGGGTATAAGTTTGTCACAAAACTGATTTGACTGCTTAGCCTTCCAATGGGTTTCTGCAGAACAAGATTTGCTAAGCTTTAATCAGGTCTCTGGTAGAGTCTATAATAAAACTCTGCCACTTATCTTGTTTCTCTCATTGTGAAAGACAAAGTATTTTAAGTTTTATAAGCATTAACTCTACTACTTGTGCAGCTCAGAAAGGATTTGAAAGGTTTAAACTTCACTGAAGAAGCAAGACCAACTGCATTTTCTTGTTCTTGAAAGAGTGAAGGAAAAACAAAACAAAACTTGAAAACCCCACCAGTGAATTGAGTTAGTGAGTGAAAACATGCAGTTCTTAACCTAACTAGTGTTCTGGTTTACTTTTCAGACCCTCAGTAAAGGTGTCATGAGGTCTTTCCCATCCTAAGTATCCCAGTGTGGTTACCAAGGCACAAAGAGATGAAGCAGACTGACATAATGAATTGCCCTGTCTCTGAAGTAGACATGGTAAATTGTAAAACAAACTTGTATAGCAAATTAATAAGCTCAAGCACAAGGCAGGGCACTTCAGAGGGAACAATGTGGACTGCTCTTTGGCTGCAGCTGGACAAAACAAGCTTTAACAACTGCCTGATATCAGGGATCTTACTCAGCCCTCCCCAGCACAACCTCTGCAGTTAAGCCAGTTCAGAGATACGAACAAGGAAAAAGAATAGATTTTGCAAATGCCAGTTTTCCATACTTAAAAGTCCTTGATGTAGTTCACAATGGGTTTATGAGAAGGAGGAAGCAGAGAATCCAGGCCAGGAAAATTCCTCAACAGCTCCTAGGCAGCACAGCAGCTGGAGCTGCCAAACTGCACTGGGGTGGACTTGGAATTGCTGGTGACACCCCCAGGGCTGAGCAGCCAGGAATCAAGAATTGGCTCCCTCCTTCTGCACTGGAGGTGTTTTTGGGTCCTGGCTGAAGTCAGAAGGAAGACAGAGCAAGGGAGATGTGGAAGGCAGCAGAGGTGGCTGCAGATGGTTTTTAACTCATGTTTTAAAGGAGGTTCAGTGCCATTTGCCATAGAACTATCCCCTGCACAGTCCTGCTTACACATCAGCTTCAATCTGAACTGCAAACACACAGGGAAAAAGTGTCAGCACACGGAGAAGCAGAATAAACATTGAAAATACAATAATGCAATTACAGGAGTCAACACCAGAAAACATTCAGGAGGTCCAGGGATGGGCAATGGAATGATTAAAGGCAAGGAAGAAGGCTTTAAAAGCTAGGAATAATGAGTTTCAATAGGGGATGAACACACAGGGCCTGGTATACTAAAGCTATGGACTAAGAATTCGGTAATTAAATAAATAAATAGAAAGCATTGTCTCTTTGGCTGAACACAATAAATTTACAGATGATATATAAATACCTAAATTTCAGTTTCCTTTGCTAGAAAGGATAAGAAATAAGTTTGATTCTGTTTTGGATGAGATATTGCAAATTTTTAGACACTTCTGTTTGCCATTAGATTTAACATGAAAATTCTTATCTTTCCTTCCTCACCCTTACGAATGTCACAGTACTGCTGGCTGCTTTGCTTTTATTTTTATTAAATGCTGCAGTACTAGAGCTCAAAAGCAAGAAGATAAATGACTGTGGCTTCACAGGATCACATGCAGCTTTTAAGAGACACTGTCAGGCCAGTTCCACAAGGGGATCCCCTTCCCCAGCCTCCTTTGAGACCACAAAATACAGAGACAAGAGAAAAATGAGATTTTTAGCATTAAAATACCAAATTTCAGAAAAAATTCCCCACTATATAAAGTAAACCAAAGTTTTTTTCTGTATTTAATATTCATGTGCAAATAGCCAATTAAAGAAATATTCCAAATAGCCCTAGGAAACAGATCATACCCCACAATAAGGACAACAAAAAAAATTTCCAGTGGCCCTAACAGAAAAAGTCCGTATCTGGCAAGATATTACTTCACAAGACAACAACATGAATACATTCTTGCCTGCTTCTTAACTGTGTAACCTCATAACACAACATTCTTTTTCCATGTTGATTTTGCAGCCATTGCTTCAGCCTATGGAAGAGCTCTACATCACTGTACTCCAGTTGATCACCATACACAGAGCAACCAAAACATGGTGGGATGTGGATGAATTTGTTTGTTTTCCTTCTCAAAATAAAATCAAGTTAAAAACAATTTCTGTACAGAAACAGTCATAACTAATGGTTACAATGGTTTTCCCCATCTGTACACATTCCAGGGCAAGATTAGCTTTTATCCAGTAAAGATGAAAAACAGTGAACCTGTGTAGATTTCCTTTAAGACCAAGTACAATTATAAAGTCATTAAAGCCAAGGGAAAGGAGTAATTCACTAATATTTTTTAGAGGTAACATCTTGTATGCCCTGAAAAAATAAGCTTTCTCACTAAAATTTTAATAAGCCCTTGGGTTTTCTCTGAAACATTTAAGAATAGCTGGTAAGAAAACAATTAGAAATGAACAGATGTTAAAACCTATGAATATATACACATCCACATTTTAAAATAAAAACATCTTGTACTAACTGTGATTGTATATAAGACAACAACAACAAAAAAACCCCAAGAAACAAGTCTGCTCCTATTTTTGTTTGCTCCTCCTGTACTTTGCAATAATGCACTAGGTGGATGTTCTGTACTGCAAAGTGTCAAGCGCTATTAAAAAGAAGAAATTGACTTGCACTGCATTATGGTTTTCACCACTCAAGCTGTTTTTTAAAGCACAAATTATTTCTGGCTTTGCTTTGAATAAATTATGGACAGCACATATTGGAAAAGTTACTTGGACCACTGAGCGCAGCTGTGTGTGTGCTTTGCAGCTTTGATAGTTCTGGTGGCTGGCACTGTGGCACACTGGCCTGGATATGAAGGAGGCAAACATCCATATGGAAACAGAATACAGCAGCAGGGAGGCTGTATTTAACTTTGGTTAAAATCCCCTGTAAGCTGAAGAGAAACTTCTTGAGGATTTTGTTTATTTATTTAAATTTCCATTTCATAACCGCAATGCGATGCCCCCAGAAATGAATTCCTGGAAGATTACTGTGCCACTGAGGTAGTTACACTACCAAACTCTTCAGCTCATTCCCAGCTACACCTCTGACACCAGGAGTATATTTAAAAGGGATTAATGCCTGTTGTGCCTTATTGTTTAACTATGCATCGACTACAGAGAACGTTAACACATGATATAATACCAAAATCCTCAACATTTCCTTTTGATCACAGACTCGATGGGTAACTACCATTTCCAGAACATGTCATTTAGAACTTATTGAATTTATTTTAGTATCTACATTACCCAGCTCCCAAACACCTCAAGATGAGAGGGGCTGCATTAACTTCTGAAGGAACAGCACACCCAGGGCAGGGTCTGTGAGGTGAGGAGGGGTGGGCTCCTCACTGCACTCTGCAGCAGAGAGAACCTGAGTCTCGGTTCCCTGTCCCTGTGCTCTGCCTGTGACAAGGGGAGGGCACAGCAGGTGCAGGTACCAGCCCCGGTGTGTCGGGGCAGTGGCACACAGGCACAGCTCAGCTTCACCCCCAGCACACACCTGCCAAAGGCTCTGCCTGACCACAAGCACGAACTACAGCCTCAGCTCCTCGCTGGCACCAGCTGGATGGAAGCAGTCACTCTGTGTCCTAACTGCTGGAAACCTGCCCGATCCAGTGATGGGAGTTTGACACGAGTTAGCTTACAAGCGGCAACCTCTGTAGTTCAAAACACAACAAGCTTAATAGGAGGGATTATCTACAGCTTTGTAACTGATCATTTAAAAAACAAAGCCCCTGCCTGCTTGTCGTACAACTGCAAATTTGCATAGAGTACTACAAGTAAGTTTTAAAGGAATTTAAATTTATACAGAAGAAAATTTACATAAATCTCACTTTTATCACTAACTTTCACTTGCAAATTACCCCAGGTGATTTCTTAACCACGTACAAATATGCCTACACAATGGTTTAAACCATTTTTACCTGGTCTACTTCATTTTACAGCATTCAGAATACAGGCACCTAAAGGAAGACATTTAGTGCTATTTTAGATGCCTGAGGGCATCCCACCCTGGCTCTCAACCGCTGCTAAAAAAGGCATTAAGTCATCTGTCACACCTGCTAGCCCTGACAGATGTCTCAGGTACCCAAAGCATTTAAAATGGCATTAGATATCTATGTTTAGGCTTCTGAATCTTTTCCTTGGTGCCTAGAGAAAGGCAAACGAGGGGGAGAATTGGTGTCCCGGAGTCTGTCATTTATCTCAAACACAAGCAGTACAGAAGCAGCAGGAGTGTGAAATCTTTACATTGTCTCACTAATGTATGTTTCCACTCTGCTCCCCCAGATCAATCTGTGCCAAAAGTATACAGTACGTTGTGCATTATTATAAGCAAAAGTATTGCAATGAGAAAAGCTAGAGCAGATTTTGGAGGGTAATAGCATTTAAAAAAAAAATCAAACTGGATTTGCATGAGAGGGAAGGATGAAATGCTCTTCTCCAACACCACAATTCAAGTGGAATCTGTTTCTTACTCATTTCTCTCACAATTTATTTGTGGCACAGCATGAAGTAAAAATAAAGATGATTTTTTTTCTCCCTGCATTTTTTACATATTGATGCTCCCTGCAATATAGCACTGCGTTGACACCACTATCTGGACAATCCATAAAAAAGAATCAAAAACAAGATAATGACAAAGAATCTGAAAATCTGCTGTCCCAAATGCATTTTCATCTCATCCAGGTGAAATGAAAAAATGAGCTCAGAATACTATAGCAAATGATATTTTTTTCATATCTAGAATCTTCAGGCATACAAAAGGCTTTCTTATAACATAGTACAAATTCTTCGTGGGCTTCTACTTTGAAATTTACTTATGTGAAGTTTAATATTCTGACTTGAATAGTCTTCCAAAGGTTGTCCCAAACAAAGACACATAATGTGCCTATTTTACAGCACCTCCTGCCTCCAGCTCTTTTTTGAGCTGTAGGTCAAGGGATTTCCATGTAAGTTTTTAAGCTATCATTGTAAAAACAAATAAAAAACCCAAACAAACAACAGAAAACCCCAAAGTAAAGAACCACCCCCCAAAATAAACCCCAAACAAAAGCAGAAAAAGGCATTCTGAATTTCTCCTATTAAGCAAAACTTCCATGGCTTTATTTCGAAGTCTTAAAACTGTGCCTCTTTTGTGTGTTTACTTTTACTATATTTTGCCATAAATATTCTTAGTAGCAATACCTTTTGCCAAAAGTAAAGCTATCATTGTTTCATACCAATCATAGAAAGCACCCAAAGGAATGCTGTAGGAAAGAAAATATTTTTAAATCACAACAGAAATTAATTACCTACCTCAGACACTTTCTTGGTCATGTGAATTTTCTCCAAGTCAGTACAATAAATTGTACTCCAAACTGGTTGTGAACAACTGACATTAACCTACCAAGTTTGGCAAGCAGTTAATTAAGCCCTGTAATGAAATGTTAAAAATAACTCATTCAGTCTCCGAATCCTCACAAGTAATTGCACAGCTCCATATAATTTTCCTGGCTTTACAGTCATTTCTAGGTATAAAAATGTTTGTTATATCCCTTTAACTTGGCATATACATTTACTGCTACAAATACCAACAAAACAAGGAGTTAATTTCCAAGATAAGGTAATTTAGACATTCTCAACTTGAGAAGAACAGAATGTGTCTGTTGTGGAAGCATAAATCCCAAGCTAGGGGAAATGCACAGGGGTCAGGGTTATTTTGGAGCTAACCCTCATCCTCAGAGATGTGGTGTTCCACAGGAGATAACCCTGAGCACCACAGCAGCCTGGGGCAGGCAGGTGACCCAAGGAGCTGCTGCAGTCCCAGCTCAGCTCCCCTGAAAGCTGCTACCACGGCTTTCCACACCATGGGCACAGAGTCAGAGAGCCTCCACTTGCAAAGGTGCTGCATTGCCAAAGCAGTTGGAAGAGAAAATCAATCCTGGGTACAGCAAAGGCAAAACCCCCACAAAACAAAACAAGGTATTTGTTTGCATTACCAAAAGTTGAATGAGTGCAAGGTCATCAGCTGGCTAGGAAGGGAAGTCCATTCACCATCTTGCCATGATATCCCACTTTATAAAGCAGATAAAGAAATTAAAGTTCTTCATGTCCATGCCCTGTTATGATATCACAAAATTACTGTGTTAAAGGAATACCTGGAAAACCAAAACAACCCTGGCTTCCTAGAATATATGGGTGCAAATGGCCCTAAGAAATTTCTCTCATTTCCTACATAAGCACACCTTCCACTGTCGAGGAGAGAGGGAAAAGGAACTTTTCCCTTTAGACCACCTGTCTGAACTTAACTAAGCTGATTATTGTTATTGTGCTTATATTGCAGCAGCACCTAGATGAAGGACACATACAATCCTTTAAGGCTCATAATCTGTCTAATAGTCATTTCATGGCTTGTTTCAAACAAGCTGACATTAGCACAACAAATGAAATGTCCTGAACACTCTGCATAAACAGTAGCAAAAACTGAAGAAACCTTCAGGCTAATTTAGGACTTTTTTTTCCTTGCACCTGTTCCTCTCCCCAAGAGTACGTGTCCAAGATGCACATACTCTGAACACAGCTTATGAATCACAAAAATATCCCCATAACTAGAGGAAAACATAGAAGATGCTCTTTTAGCTCTAGTTCACTAATGCTGCTCTTCAGATTATTTTTGTATAAAATAGTCTGAAGTTCAATAATGGTACTCTCACAAATAACTTCTCATAAGTTCCTCAGGTGAAAGTTTTACAAATATTTTGTTTTCTGAAGGGAATACTGATTTTCATGTAACCTGGGCCTGTGATCAAGATGGACCATTGACTTTCTTCAGAGTATTTTAGCCTTCTACAACTTCCTCATTTAAATTGAAAACCTCAAAAATTTAGGACAATAAATTAAGCTGTATTTCCTTTCATTAAACATATAATATTACTATTGTAGCTTTGCCTTTCTTCCCTTCTCCATCCCTCACAAAGTTTTGGAAATCTTCAGCAAAATCACTTTTTCCTACCCACTTGGACAAATTTGGGTTTTGACAACACAATTATCATCATAAAGAAAAAAAAAAAAAGGAGCCCCACTTTTTCTAAACTGAAAACTGAGAGGTTTTTGTTGAGGTATTTTTTGTTTAGCTTTCTTGGAGGGGTTTTTTGGTGTTTTTGTTTGTTTTGTTGGGTGTTTCTTTCAAAAACAAACACAAAACTGCCAATCAATGTTTGCTACTGAAAAGCAATTCAGACTTTCAGCCCACCAGTCCTCCTGCAATCATGGCATTGTTAAAGTTCAGGATTTTCAACATGACAGAAATCCTGATTCAGACTCCCTGTTTCCCAACAGCACCTGCACAAGTGCAGGAGTGTTTCCTCAGCAGCCCACAGAGCCCAGCCCAGGGAGGAGGACACAGCCCAGTAATTTGGGTACTCAGCACTGACTTGGAAAAGCTGCCAACACCTCCTGATCTCCATCAACTCAAGGCTGCCAAATCCAAAGCACCACACTGAATGTCAGAATAAAACCTGGAAGCACCACAAGGAGATTAAGGGGTGACAGAGCTGCTGAACATCCAGCTCACAACATTTTGCAAGTTTTCCATCCAGGGTCTCCCTTTCTTTGCACATCTCTCACTGCTGGAGGCTTCCAGGACACACCACACTGAAGAGCACTCCATGGCCAGACTTCAGCAGCAGCCCCACAGTGTAAATACCACTGGAGGTCCAAGCTCTTGGCAAAAGCAAAATTCCGTGTTTCCCCAAGATCTACGAGCACGACCTCCAACACATATAAATGAAACATCACCCTCATTCAACAGACTGAGCTGGATATCACATTAATATGAATAATTCATTGGAAAAGACACAGGGATTTTGAAAATCTTACTTCCATGTAACGATTTAAATTCTATACTAGGCATGTTTACATAAAAATGTGTTACTTAGTAAGCTCCTGGTATCACCAGCATTGCATATTTTTTGTGGCTTTCTGGATTTTTCCAAGGTAAGAAACTGATCAGCTTTTCCAGTACATTTTATAAATTTTGTAAACAAATTCAGGAAATGGGAACCCAGCACTATGTATATTACAATTCTCACAACACTGATCTGGTCTTACAAAATATTTTGCTGTAAATATCACATATAACTTCAGTTTTTGTTGTTGAGATTATCCTAGAGATTTGGGTTTTTTTTCATTTTTCCACATCAAGAGGACAATATTGAATAGGAAAACGGTAATGAATTACAGACCAGACAGATGAAGAAAAAAAATTAAGTGAACCATTACAGATTTTATACTCCTTTATCAAACTTTTAATCTTTTATTTCAGGGGATATAAAATTCCCCAACAGCTGTTTCATGCAATTGTTTTTAAACAGTATATTGTTTTGTTGCCTAACCAACTCTACCACCTTTCAGACAAATCCTTCACATCACCAAAACCTGAAGACTTACAATAATGAAGTGACAGTAGAGGAGTTTGATAACAGCAGCCAGAGTGCACATTTCAACCAGTACAGATACAGTTAAGAGGGAGGCTTCGTTATAAAGAAAAATAATGTGCATAATTCAGCAGCGATGCCATTCCACACACATATAATTAACAAGTCTTCAGCTCATTAGCAGGCTGTATAAAATACATATAATATGCTGTGCAAAACTGATTGAGAATAAAAAGCTCCTCATGCATTAAAATAAATTATTTAAATTGTTTTGAAAGATTGCTATCAGTAGCATTCAAGGATATGATTCCCAAACCTACTTATGGCTCCAGCTTCTCCAGGCTGACATTTTCTCCAGATATTTTGCCATGCTCGTTCCAGCACAACACATGTGATCAGTGACTGCTGAGGTTCTGCTACAAAGCCTGAGAGGTGAATGGGACCAAGGCAGCACAAGCAGCAGCCCCAGGCAGCCCCAAGCACACACAAATTCCCAAGGGCAGGAGGCCCCAGTACCACAGCATGTGCAAATTCACTATGGATGCAGAAAGGGCATTTTTGGGGAGCAACACACTTAGTACACATTAGCATCTTCTCTTTCCTTGTCTGTACATCAATTAATATTCTGCACAGCTTCAATGATCCTCCTCCAGGATAAAGGGCCGGACCTTGCTGCACCCCAGGACCCCAGCACTCAGAGGAGACCCTGACACCATAAAAACGGGTCTCAAGGGATGAAATAGTTACTCCTGAGCTGTAGTGACACCTCCTGGCAACAAATCGAGGTGGTCTTTTCCCACACAGTGTGCTTTCTCCAGAAAACTCTTGAGGGTTTCAGCCAAAAAGCAACAATCGTGGTGCTCCCTCTAGCCTGGCTTCAAAGGCACAGTGCCCAGAATACCAAGCAGAACCTCCTGATTTACAAGGGCTGCTGACATTTTAGAAAGCGAGAGGCTAAGATACAGGAATATCAGCTCTAAGATCTCTGGATTTATTGTACCACACATTGGCCTTTCTTGAGTGCTTGGAAAAATTGCTGCAAAAGCTAATCAACCAGCAGCTTAATTCATACCATGAATCTTGCAAAGTGTTTTCTCACTTCACTGTGAAGCCCTGTCTGTTTGCTAAGAGTTTATATCTCTGCCCTCCATGGATTCCTGACAAATAGTGTAAGCATGATTTTGGTAAGATGAATGTAAGTTAACATAGAAGAAAAAAAAAAAAAACAGCTTAGGACTACCTATAACCCAAACATCCTTACATACAGAAAAAACATTTCTCTCTTCTTTGGTGTAGGCAACAAAATCAGTGTAAGTTGTAAATTCTGCAGAAACACAGAAATGAAAATTTCTTACAAGCATTCTAAAATACATTCAATATCATAGCAGTGGAAGTGAAATTGACTATAGCAGTTTTGAACAGTGGACTTGGAGGCAGAGGGACACCCCTGAACCTTAGCAACATCCCCATACTGAAGAGTCTTGCAGAACTGACAACTCAAATATTGATATTCAAGTGCAAGTCAGAAGTAAATGGTTTGGTAGTCTAAGTTTAGCTTGTTCAATGTTTTACACAGCAATCTGTGTTCCCCCCAGCCCTGACCAATCCCTACACAGAATTCTGAAGGATTTGATTGCCATCATTATATTATCCCCGTTGTATTTTTTGTTCTGCCTTTATACAGTGCAATTTTCTTTATACTTACATAAGAATAGAAAGCTGAATTTTTGCTTGTTTTCTTTTGTGTTGTTCTCTTCCCCCACCCCAACTCTTCAGAGGCAATTACAACAATTTTAAGTACTTTGCATATGCTGCAAAGCAATCAAGAAAATTCATTTGACAAACTGGATTACAACTGTCTGCCAGAAAGCAAAGTGGTGAAAACATTTCCAACAATTTCTCAATGAGTATGTCTGGTAGATGCTCAGAGCACATTGAAATAATGCACGAGGAAGAAGAATTCTACATTTACAGTTTCAATAAAGCAAAAAGACTCAGAAAATTATATATTTCTTCTCGTCACGTCCGAAGTTAAACTACAAAACTCTTTTAAACAACTGAAAGCCTTACAAGGTACATCTTCTTTTGCAAATAATTTCCATCTTGAGAAATTCCATACTCACTATCATGAGCTGAGCCATGTGTGTGAACATTTCTACAAGGTAGAGTGGTTCAGAGCGGTGTTACTACTCAGACTGCAGAGCTCTCAGATTTAACTGCATTTTATCTTCACTCCAGCTTATTTTCAAGCTGGTAAATACCTACACACGTACCAATCTCCTCCACTCTCTGTGCCCATCCATCACCATTGTGGGTAATGCAGTCATCCCAGGCTGGATTGCTATGGAAATCTCTGCTGCCATCATTATCAGGTAATTTCTCCCCTCACCCATACACTTGTAGACATGCCAGCTCTGTGCCCACAGTGAAATGGCTTTGCAGTGTGCAGCTCCATCCTCCAAGACAAAGTCACTCACAGGGACACTGCACAGAAGTGGAAAGTGGGAAATCTCAAACTACTCCACATGCAGGAGTCCTTGTAGCAGTGGAGTGCTCCAGTTGTGTTAATTCACTGCTTTTCTTACTTAACTGGCTTTCAGGCACAGACACATCCCTGCAGGCCTGGGGATCTGCACACTGAATATTCCAGAATACCCATAGTGTGCCCAAGACAGGACAGGAGCTGTGTGCCTGCCCAAAGCTGCCCAACACTCCCTGTTACAAATGTCATTACACTGACATTTTACATTAAAGGCTTTTTCTTTCCCTTTCTTGCAGTTTTTAAATAAATTATTCATCACTGATATATGATAAAGCAAGGGCTTTAGTTTGCTGTATGTAATTTGCTAAGAGGAAATGGGAATGCTTTAACAGGTACAAGTAATGCTTTCCTGGGAAAATCTGAAGGCTTTCCTGTATTGGTAAAAAGACTTGACATTTGATCAAAACAAAGTAATTTTTAATGTGTCCTCCTGACAGAGACTAATGCTTTACATGGAAGTAGAAAAAAAATGCTACTTAAGTGTGGGAAACTCTCCATTGAGTTTAGAGTTAAACAGCTGTTTTCTCTGGAAATTCAGCATGTGTTCAACACATTTTATCTTACATTTTCAGGGACATGGAAAAACCCTCCCCAGATTTATTTAGTTGTTTAGGCTTTTTTTAAATTTGGTGGAGCTATCCAGGCAATGAGCAGGAAAAGCTTCTCTCCTCAAGCAATTTGGAGAAAGAGTGGGGTTTTGTCCATTTTCAAATCGGAAAAAGATTTGACTCGCTGCCAGAACAGGAGTGAGAGATCTAAAGAGACTGTCTAGACAACACTAAGTTTTAATTTAGAAAAAATTTGGATTTTGATACTTGACTTTTTGGCTACGATTCATATGCTGGGATTTTTCACTTTTTAATGTTATTTTATGAAACAAAAAGGCACTTATTACTGCATTAGAACTTGAACTATAAACACATTCTCATGATAATAATGTTTATGTAATTTCCCATTTATAGCTGAAAAGTCTCATCTTGATCTTTTGCTTTGTGGAATAAATGGTTGATTTCCATTCCTTCTGAAGGCAATTTTTCTTTTTAATTTTACAGTTTCAGACAGGTTCATTCACCTGCTCTTTGAATCACAGGAAAGTGAAAAAAAGTAATACTTACTTGAAATGACAAAGTATAAGTGGGCCTCCCTCACCTCAACCCCAATTCAAAGATGCTGAACTTTATGATCTGACATTTTCAGGTTGGCTATGTCTGATTCTTCACTGTGCATTTTCATTGTATGTGAAGAACTCACTCTTTTCCTTACCACACACCAACAGACAAATGAGGTTAAAGCCTTTTTAAAGCAGATTTTAAAAATTTGGTCAGCGTTGGAATTGCAATAACATTTCCCATTATGAACTAGCAAGACACTACTGGTCATGAAGAAATGCAGGGCTGGACTACTCCTTTCTAGAGCAATTACCAAAAAGCTAAAATCTGCACTGCAGCCTCTCCCAAAGACACTTGTAACACATATTGTAGACCAAAACTAAACTCTGTAGAAGGGAATAGATCTCAGAGTTTTGAGCCTTGGAAGACTAGCAAGGAAAAGGGGCAAGGCTGTTGACTCAAGAAGATGGCTCTTTTTGGTTTAGAATGAAACATAATTGATCAGCAGTTTGTCAGTGACCTTTTAAACAAAGGAAATTAGGATCACATATGTCTCAGCCATTCTGTGCAAGGATTCTGCCCTCACCAACAGGATGAAATTCTGCTGCTTTTGAGAACATGGATGCATCACCTGCTTTCATAGTAACAGTGCTTGTCAGGATGAACCCTCTTCACAGACAAAACTTCATGTGCAATGTTAGTGGCATGAAAATTCACCTTCAGAAACACAATACCAGTAACAGATACACGCTACAGCTGGATACAGAAAACATGTGCTGTCACATTGTCACGACTAGCTTTGAAGTGGGAGAAAAAGTTGCAGGTGTAAAGAGATCTTAGAGCTAGTGAGCAAACCAAACAGTCGAAGTAAAAGGAATTGGGTTCTTTGGATAGACTAAAAGAGATAGAAGTGGTGCATCAGCAGGAAACATAAGGATTAAGGAATACGAAATATTCTGAGAACTGAAGGAATATGATCAAAACCAGAAGTCACAAAATAAAGGTAAAAGTGGACTTTGTAAAGGGAATTACAACCTAGCAGAACAGGCAGGGTGGATTCAGCAGAAGCTAACCTCACTGAAAAAGGTCAGAGAGACTGAAAGGGGAGCTCCCGCTAGCGCAACAAAGTTAAGAATATGTAATTGAAGCTGCTTAAAAGTACTACTGCAAAACTGATAGGAACTCCTCCTGCTCTGGAAGAAAGGACTCAAAAGCTTCTCTTCCAAGTGGAGATCTTTCCTACTTAAGCTAAAGAAGGAGACCCTTGGCTAACAGCAGTGAAAGCCCTTACTGCATTTGCAGGCCTGCCACGGGAGCAGAACACACTGAGAAATACAATGATTCTTCCTTGCCAAAGAGGGCTTCTCTCAAACATCTGAACTGCATGACAAAGTCAAGTGATCTTCAGATTACAAGGGAAGAAATAGTTGTTTTATACCATCCAAAAAAAAAACAAAAACAAAACAAAACAAAACAAAAACCCCACCCTCAAACCCCTCCCTCGTTCTCTTGTTGAATAACATTCATTTCTTGTTGAATACCATTCATTCAGTGACACTGCCCAGTCAGCCTTCAAAAATGCTTCATCTTTCTTTTCCCTTCTCTTACTTTGATTAATAATTATGTTGATGATTTTTTTGATTTTCTAGACACCAATTACCTTAATTCACAATTAAGGTATCCACAATATGACCATAATTTGAGACACAGACTTTTATTCCTTAAAACTTCCTGTACCTGCCACGCTTACTGACTGTTTCTTTGTCTGGAAAAGAGATGAGCATTAAGCACTTCCTTGAGGGACCAACAATACTTGCTTCCTTCAGATCAAACCTAGGGCTGGCTTTATGACCTAGAGTTCCCGCAGATGTGCGTTTCTGCAATTTTTTGTTTCACCACAATGCATTCAAGGAGAATCACCTGGAGTATCAGGAATAATCAATGTAGCTGTAGTACGGCACAGAAAACCAACAGATAAATTGGTATGCATTCTCCAGCCTGTGTTTTATCATCTGTCATTAACACTGTCATTTATAAAAGGGTCTCCTGCATTTTGAATCCGCTTGGGTTTAAGTTAATTTAAAAATACAGTGCCAAGGCAGGAGTTAATTCCCAAGATAAAGGTTTAAGAGACAGTATTTAAAAATAAATTAAAACCAGTCATAAAGAGCAGCAGAATTCAATAATAAATTTTCAGTACCTCTCCTTGGTGAACAGCAGAGGATGTGATCCTCCCACTCCATCCACATCCCCAAAGGAACCACCCAGTTCAGTCTCGACCCCAAGCACGTCAGCCCCGGTGCTGGAGCACAACAGGAACGTGAGGGGCTCCACTCTGTCCACCCTGGCTGTGACCACCACCTCTGCTGTGCTCTCATGGGACCCAGCAGGAGGTGGGATGGAACTGAACTCCAAAGACCCAGATGTTTCAAAGAAATCCATGATTGGAAAGTGACAGTCTGACAGTCCACAGTGTACAGTGCCAAGTTTAGCCATGAACTGAGGCATTCAAAAGCTGTAAATTGGTTGGGGCCTATAAATACAGACCCTTTCCAATGTCTCATTCTAGAGTCCACAGAGAAGGAAGCAGCATTAGAAAAACAGTAACTGCGTTAGAAATATCATGCTTAGGAAAGACTGAGCTCTTAAACATTTAGATAAAGACACAGATTAAGATTTTTTTTTCGCATTTTAACATGTTAAGAAAAGTAATATTTATGCAAGGTATCCTTTAAAATTAGCACATTGCTCCTTTTGACCTTTGAAAATCTCAGCTACCTTTTTTCTCACACATTTGCTAAACCTGACCTTCTGCTGCAGATTATATGCCCTTAACTCTTCCAGGACTCAACAAAGAATGCTCCCAGACCCCTCCTGTAGCTTTCCCACAATTTCCAACAGAAAGTTCCATAACCTGAACACACTGAGGTGTTTAAACATAAATTTCCAAGACAGGGGAAGACAAACCAAAGATCTGGAGCTAGGAGAGAACTCATTTCAGAACAATAGCTTTTTATTTATTTCTATTTTTACAATGACACCATAATCAGAAAATATGCAAATATGAGCATATAAATAAATCTCTATTTTGGGGTCCTGAGGAGTTTCAGCAATTGCTTGTAGCATAATGAATGTTTGTAATTCATTAGATTCTGTTTAGAAATGCAAAGCACACCACAACATCAGTGATGTTCTCTTTATCTTAACAAAAGGACTACTACACTTAATGTTCTTCTGACAGAGCTAGCATGTTTTAAAATATGTAATTCTTTTCCACAATATAATGTTTTCAATGGTGTGTTCCTATTTGGATTAAATTAACTGTAGCAATGTCATATTTCAGGCAAGTCTCTGCTAATTATCCCAAAGAGCTTCAAAATCTTTACAGTATATTCACTGCATTTACATCTTCTCCACAAACTTACTGGTCTTGTTTATATAATTTTGCAAATGACAAGATGTGTAGGATAATGATCTAAATGAACTAAAAATTGTGTCATGGGCAGATCCTTCATAGATTTGTAATTTGTAGCTGTCAATCTTCCTACAGCTGCTAGATAACAGAACAACAGTTCTTTTCTTCATGCAGACGAGCAAATTCAATAAAGATTGGTAAGGATTCTTTTCCAAAAGAAATCTCTGGTTCTCTACTGTCTATTAAACCTCTCCTTATACACATCCTAATTGCTTTCTTGTTTTTCTTAGGGAAAGAAAAACATCATAGCAATTCTGTGTATTTTAGCACCATATTTAACCAAATTTGACTTATGTGAAAAATGGGCTTGCCGGTGGCTAAATATTTTGGTGAAGAGAAATAATACAAGGGGAGAAGGGGAGAAGAGATGTGGAGACTCACAACTCACATCACACTGTAACTGGAGAACGCACAATGGCAGTAATCAAAACGATCATTAAAGGGAGCCAGTGTATTTTTATATCACCTCCTCAATCAAGACCTGCCTTGAAAAGGGCCAAGTTATAATAACATTTGAAAAAGAACACAAACAAACAATAAAGGGAAAAGGAAATCTTACAGATTCAAAGTTGCGAAATTAATAGGGGCGCTGCCTATAAGATTGGGTTTTTTCTTTTCCTTGAGATGAGGGCATCAACTGAACTGTAGTTATAAATGCTGTTAAGAATTGGATCGGGGACCAACATCCCCCAGTGTTAGGAAGGAAAAGGAATTGAATCAAGAGAAAATCATTACAGACAGAGAAAAATAGAAAATTAAAACAAATTGCTACTGTTGTAGAGAGGAACTAAATGGCTATTTTGAGAGATAACACAAGCATTTTATTCCTGCAAAACACTTGCATTTCATTTTTAAAACTGCTATAAGGTTTCTTCTTTCTTTAAGGAAAATATATAATAAGTTTCCATAATGACAACGGCAGTTCCACATCATGGGCTTCCCTTTGAAATCAAACTCCACATTAGACAGAGGTGTTCACAGAATGTCTTTCTCCCAGGGGCTAGAAAACTCTAAGCCTCAACCGACTAATGCACTTAGCAAGTCCACCAAGGATCACCAAACAAAAAGCATTCAAGGCAGGCAAGCACATTCGGTCGGGTCCACTGAGATTAGCACCCAGCACCACTTGATGCACACAAGCAGTTTGGTGTCACGAGTTGTACCACTTACACGAGATATTTTGAACCATTGCTACCTTGCACGGCTAAAGAAATACACCTTTGTGGGTGCGGCAAACAAAGTGATCAGGACACAGACTTGTAAGAGGAAAGGATGCTCGCAGGTGCCTGTGCTCGGCGAGTCCCTGTCAGAGAGTATTCATTCTCCTCATACATCTCACTGATTACTCGACATGCACATGTCTTATGATGGCAAAGGGAATTCATGAATGCTGCGGAGAGAGACCTGTAACAGCACGGCCGCTTCTGCTTCGAGACAACCGAGAAGAGGTAACATCATTTAAAATAAATAAACCTTTCCTCACTCAACGAGTAAAAAAGGTCCGAGGCTCCAGCTGGGAGCAAAACTGGAAAGAAGAAACACCTGAAAAGAATTAACGGGAACGGCAGCCCCGGCAGTGCCGGGCGGACAGACACACGTACCCCGGCGGCAGCCCCTCGGCTCGGGGCTGGCGAAAACCCCCTCGGAATCACCCCCGGCAGAAGCTCCCGGCCGCCCCCCCCGCCCTCAGCC
>WEIU01019284.1:712549-775701 GCA_013389925.1 Aegithalos caudatus
ATGGGGTCCAAGTTCTCCAACAAAAGCCCCAGTTTTTGACTTTGGTATGAAACGGAAATCCTTCTTTTCGGTTTGGGTTTGTGTCGTTGCAGATTTTGCATCGCTAACTTTTCAGAACAGTCCCTCACAACCAACACCAGACATAGCTGGCTTTGAAATTGAAAAAAAATATAATAATAATTATATATATATATATGTATATATATTAAGCTCATTTCTTTGCAGCCTCCAGGGTTTTTTTTGCTATTGTTTATTAAAGAACAGCATTCGTGGAGTTGCAACTTAATGTCTAATCTGAATGCTTTGCTCTTATTTTTACTGAAAAATAAAAATAATCTGGTTAGTCCTAACCTGACTTCAGAAACCGGATATTCTCTTTGGAAAATAATGGAAACTAAAGCATATAGATGAGAAACTATTTTGCCATTCATCTTTAAGCACAATCTGTTAAGGAAAACATCACACCCTTCTCAAGGTACAGGTTCCTCTACAAATAAGGAACAGGTTTGTTACAGAAAAAAAAGTGATATTTTGTGGGGATGAAGACACTATTATAAACTGGTTGTGGTGTTTTTTGTTTGTTTGTTTTGTTTTGTTTTTGTCCTGTAGTAGAAATTTTTATTCTATTAGTGGCAGGTGCAGGTCCAGTGGCACAGCCTTTGTCACTCGTTCTTGGGCTGAGCCCTGCTCCAGAGCCTGTCCCGCAGCCCTTCCCAGCCTGTTCCCTCACTCTGCCATGAAAACGCGTGTGCTGAGTCAGTCTGACACGGGAATTACTGCCGGGGGGGATTCGCCCTCAGTTATTTTTGTCGCCTTAATTCTTGGTGGCACTTTTCAGCTTTCCAAACCCCATTTCTTTGTACTTTTCCGAACGAGCTGAGGCACTCAGGGTCCCTTTCTGTCTTTGGTTTTGGAGTGGACTTATTGTCAGCCATTATTTTGCAACTGCATCTGATTTCTTTGTCACAGTGACCATGAACCAGGCCCAGCCAGCAGTGACCTGGTGGCAGTGCTGGAGGTGGGAAGGAGCCCGGCTCCCTCGGGCAGCCCCGGCACCTCTCGGCCCTGCCCCGCTGTGCTTACCTTGTCCGGCTGCCTTGAGCACCTTGCTGTGCCCACCTTGCTGTGCCCACCTTGCTGTCCCGGGCGCCCCTCTGCAGGTGCGGGGCTGCGGGGCGGCCCGTGAGGAGAGCGGGGCTGGACTCGCTCAAATCCCCGCTGGACTTGGCCAGACCCGGCTGGACTCGGCCAGACCCTCGGGCTGTCCCGGCTGGACTCGGGCTGTCCCGGCTGGACTCGCTCAAATCCCGGCTGTCCCGGCTGGTTCCCCAAGGCAGGGCTGAGCCCCTCACGAAGCTCAGGCCAGGAGGACCAGGGTGTGGCAGTGAAGGCTCCGCTGAGGGGAAAGGCGGGGTACGACGACGAAGGAGTATTTTTTAACGTTGTTTCTGAGTATTTTAAATTGCTAAAAAATTAAATTAATTTTTTCCCAAATTAAGTTTTGCCTGTGGCAGTAACTGGTAAGGGATCTTGGTTTTATCTGGATCATTTTCCCCTCATTGTGCTCCCTGCCCTGTGGAGGAGGACAGGGATGGGATGGCCAGGTTGGCTGGCGGGGCCATCAGGCGTTGGAGAGGAGACAATCCCGTTCGGAGCACAGCAGCTCCAGCGCAGGCTGTTACAAACTTCGTGTGCTGTGACACTGCTGTGGTCCAGCACGGCCACGGGGGTCCTTTTCTGTCCTTTCTGCCATCGCCACCCAGCTCTTGGCTGCCTTTCCCCCTGACTCTGCAGAAGGCATTGAGGGTACAGCGGTCAGATTTCTTGTGCTGAAATGCCCGTTTGGCAAGAAATCATCCCATTTCACTGCAGTGCAACTCTGTCTGAACAGGGCTCCTTGGCAGACAGTAGCACCTTTCAGTTTTCTGGTTACAATACTTGTGTGAATGTCCTGGAGCCAGGTCAGCCCGTGTATTTGTACCCTACAGTCTCCTTTGTACAATTACACTGTGACCACATGGGGCAGAAATCTCTATTCACTGTCAATCACTGTGCTCTCTGCACTTCCCTTTCTGTCCCATACATGATCTCAGTTGAACATTCATTACTGGAAAAGAGAATGCTCCCCCTCTTGCTTCTTCTTGACAATATCTGCTTCAAGTTGTCTGTTATAAAATCAGTTACTAAATTGCTTGGAATTTATGCTTAGTTCCCTTTGAACAAAATTGTAGATAAATAATGGGTGAATTATTTTTTTCTATGCACTAAAGTCAATGAAGATGCAGTTTCACTTAGTCTCCTCAAATACCTAACAGTTTTGGATTATCTTTGCTGAATAGTTTTTTTGGTGCCTTTTCAGGAAAAGACTCACAAATGGGTCATTTTCATCAATCTTCCCTTTTCTAGTATCTTAAAGACTAGATAAATTTTGAAGCATGAAGGAGATTCAGGTCTCGTTCTGTTCTCTGCCTGAGTGAATTTGAACACTCATTGTCATTTACTAAGTTGTTAAGTTATTTAGGGGTGCAAGGAAAGAGAAAAGAAAATTATTTTCCTGCCAATACTTTTTCAATATGTACAAATAACATTAACTAAAGCAGGAATTAGATCAGAATCTCCTCTCAGGTATGAACCAGGAGACTAAAGTCCTGCTCATACTTCTCAGCCAACATTTATTTCCACATGGAGTTCAACAGCGCTCCAGTGAGGGAGGCAAGAGGAATCCTGCTTTGCAGCCTGCTGGAGGGCACTGGTCCCAGATATGGGAATGTGGATGTGAATCACTAACAATAAAGGGTACAAAGCCCAGAGGGTTAAGGTGTTTTTGACTCTTGTGGTGATATTTCTCCTGGTAGCTTTCTTAAGGTTTGGATGGACAAAGAAATTGTCCAAAGTAGGGAAGCTTATTATCAGCTTTTCTCCATTCAGCCTTGTGTTCTCCCTTTTCTTAGTTAGCAGTCACTGTAATTTGTCAGAGCACTGCATTACTTTTCCCTTTCAATTCCCTAAAATAAAAGCTATTATCTGCTCTGATCTTAATGCCTCGTTCAGTTTATACCCAGTTCAATGTAAACTAGAATGCTTTCTGGAAGCATCCATAGTTACTTGGCTTTGGAGGTACTTATCACAGGATGAAGAACTTTGTCAGGTGATAGGAGAGCTTGTATAATTTAACAGAATATAGCCACTCCTGAATGTTGGCAAAGCAGGCAGGAACCCTCAGAGCTGTTTGTGAGAAATGTTCTTCACTATTAAGAGTTTCTGAGCCAATGCCAATGTCTAGTTTACCACAAGACTTTGTCAGCACTGTTTGGAGGCAGATCCACACCGTGCTGCTCTGACATGTAACAACCCCTTTGGAGATATGCCTGTTCCTTCCTCAATTGTTTTCCTAGGGCTGCTGGAAGAGGATGATCCCTATCAATGCTGCTGTCCTCGCTATTTCAGTTTGAAGTACTTCTGATGGCACTTGTTGGGCAAATTGCTCTTTATGCTACACTATTGCTCAGCAAGGTATTTCTGCCTGTCAGCTGTTACAGATGCTGAGAGATAATGTTGCTTGTTTCACAGATTTCTTATTAACAGCTTATTTTTGCTTACAGGACTCACAGTACATATAGTGAGTATCACAAGCTCTTAGCTATATTTCTCTAGTGTAATATTTGTAATATTATCAATATTTCTGAGGCTCATATTGCATCTGGTCCCATGATTCAGCTGAAATTGAATTGGTTTGTGATCTAATAACTCAATTGCAAATATAGCAGTCTTTTTCTCCAGCAGAACATTTAAATCAAGAGCTTGTGAAGCAATTCAAGTCATATGGCAGATATCCTCTTACTCCTTGGAATTCTCTCTTTTTTTTTTTTTTTTTTTCTTTTTCCTATTTTTTTTAATGGCTATTGCAGTGGAATATGAAGTCCTTAGTTTTGCCTCATGACTCATCTCCAATAAGAATTTTTATTTTCTTTCTCTCGACTGGAGGTGCACTGAATTAATCTTCATGTCACTGTCCCAGTCCTCCTACCTGGACTCCATCAGTGGTACTGTAATTGTTTTATACTGTGTGTTGTTTTTGATGTGATATTTTTCCTCCAAAATTTAGCTGACCTTATTTTTGCACTGCCTATGTTTTTGTCTTTATAGTAGTCCAAATCAATCAAAACCTCCTCTGCTTTAACCAGGAAAGAGACTGTCCCACAGACAATCTAATCTCTAAGTAGAAACTTAGAATCTCCAAGCTTTTAAGTGGGAATGGCAGATTTCTTAGGCCTGTAGTTTAAATATTCATTCCCTCGTTACTTCTCCTTATTGGCATCAGGAAAGAGACACATTCTCTTGAACTTTCTAGCTACACTTGCATTTCAGTGTCGCAAATATCATTCTTTGTAATCCCATATCCTAGCTAACACATTCATCTACTATATCCCCATATTCTGAGTTGTCTCTACATTTAAATGTCCTATTACATGTCATCCTTTCTGATAGTTTCCTATCAACACTGTATCTCTTAGATCCCAATCAGATTTTAGTGTTCATCATACAAATGATTTGATATTTCAGTTTGGCCTCCTTTACTGACAATTTGTTTCAGAATTTACACAAACAGCACAATCTGTTACACTTACCTGACATTTTGAAACAATCATAGTCAAAATAACAACCACTATTTCACAGTTAGTTATTATTATTATGAATGGTTCATAAAAGTGTATATCCTGTAGAGTAAGACAGAAATTAGGGAGAGGTTATATTGTATAGTGTTTGATATACAAAGAGGTAAAAATACCCTATATAGTAGGAATTTGAGCTCAATTTTCAGTACAGCTCCTGCATCCATGAAATAGCAGAAATAGCATTACTTTTTCAGAATCTTTCAAAATATGTCACAGTTCAAGCACTGTAAAAGCAACAGATACTTTAAAAAAGTGCATCACAAGGTTGCTCACTTTCAGAAAGGGGGTGATTCAACTGCTGGATGCATTTTTTCCAAGAGCAAAGAATACCATTCAGTAAAAAAGAGTAAAGGGAGGAAACTAACCCTGTAGAAGAAAAAAGTCAGACTGAGCCAAATTGATCCAAAAGGAATGATATTCTTCATGCTAAAGAATGCCATGTGCATCCTGTTACCTTCCCATCTATTCTGTCAGAGAAATGCACATGTACCATAGCAACAAGCACATTTCATAAAGCTTATATGTGTTAAATCATTACACTAAAGATCTCTTACTTTCTCTGAATTGTCAAGCAGCACTTTTGTTGTTCTTTCAAGCAATAGTTAATAAAATATTCATGAACTACTCATAAATGGTTAAACATGCTGAAGGCTTGAACTTTTACATAGTTTCTTTCATGTTTTCTAATAGACATGCAGAAAGATTTCTTTAAAGTAAATACTTCTATTAGAACATGTTTTAATGTGGTTTTTGCACACAAAACACAAAGACAAATGCAATTATGTCAAGAATTTGATTGCATAGTATAACTCATATTCCCACTTCCTCACCTTTAACCCTTCTAAGTGGACACTGGGCTTTTCTTTCTAGTTAGATAAATTATTGGCTGTGGAAACACTTCCTTAAATCTCTGAACAATTATATTCGATTACCTGTAATGTATTTTCAAATTATGAAAGTATACTGTGGCTTCCTATTTTTTTATGCCATCATTCTTTAATGAAATCCAAAGTGACCAGTAAGAGAGTTCAAATAAATTGCAGATTTTTAAAATATGGGATTAAGTTCCATTTAAACATTTATTTTCCTGCCCTGCAAATACAGATGCATTGTGTTTGTTGAAGTAATGAGTGTTAAATTAAAAGTCTCAGCACACCCTCTAGGGAATTCAACTCTTCACAAACCTCAGTTCAAGTAAAAGCTTGAGTGAATATATAGGTATTCAGTATGACAGGAGGGACAAGAAAACATGGTTTGCTGCAATTTCAGACTTCCTTTCTTACCATCTATCTTCAACCAAAGATGTACTCACACAGTGACCATCTGCAGAAAGCTCCATTTAATATGATTTACCAGTGGGAATAAAAAGAGGGAAGCAATACATGATATTACCAGACTGAGGCTGAACAATCAGGAGTAAACAAGACTTAACAGAAGCTCCTAAATCAGCTTTAATGGTGAGGAGGTTTTTCAGGATAGCATGTACCCAGCCATCCCTGTGAGTGCTGTACTCACATGGATCACTGAGCCAGCCAGCACAGCATGGATCCGATCGACTCCTGGCTGGACACTGCCCCATGGGAGAAACAGAGTCCCAGTGCTGAGGTAGTGCAGAATCCACAGGAATTTTATTGGTTTCATGAAACTGTATACCCTGTAGAGTGAGACAGAAATTAGGGAGAGGTTATATTGTAAAGTGTTTGATTGCTAGGAATGGCTGTGGAAAGTGATTTTGAAGGAATGTAATATTTTCTGTCAAAGGTTAAAGCACAGGGAATTTAACAATATTTTCTGAAAGTGATAGATCACAGAGATGGAATATAAAATTATTATATGTACAGGAATATATTATATTTATATATATATTTACAACATCAGCAAAGGATTTGTGATCAATAACTAGGCTCAGTTTTTCTCTCCACAATAATTGATAAAGAATAAGTGATGGCAAAGAGGATCTCACAATTGGTTCAAGCAATTGCAAACTAAATTTTATTAATATAATTTATACTGCAAATTCTTTCCCAAGCTACTCATAGGATTAATAGTAGCTTACAAAGTATTTAGTACAGGTACAGAGAAACACCATAGACTGCACTTCTCAGCTAAAATTTGCACTTTGGTAAGTGAATAATACTATAAATCTTTATGTTTATTTATTATTGTTGTTGTTATTGTCTAAGCAACTATAAATTGTTCCTTTGGAATGTGTTGTACTAAGTAACCAGCTTTCTGTGGGGATAATATTTATGTGTGCATGGGGTGGTATTTATTTGTGTGCAGAAACTGATTTCACATAAAAATGCCATGTAAGATGAGCTGATATTCACCTGTTCTAGTGAGTTTCCACTGATAAGGGTAACAGCAACAGTAACCCGAGCTTGGACAATTAATTTGTGTGGTCGTTCTAGCCTGAAAAAGGGCTGAGACCCGCAAATCAAGGATTGATATTTAAAGTCTTCTCTTTGTCCCCAAGAGAGCTGTAGCTGCACTTGAGATCTTGAGGTCTTGCCCTCAGTTAGCTTGCCTGAGAAATTATCCTTGGATTACCTTGGATCATTGATTCCACTAATGTATGGGCAGTAGACATTATCTACTGCCAGATTTAAGATTTAACTGAACAGTTACAAGCAAGTATGAGTCTTGCAAATGGCCATACAACATTCTTTAATGAGCAGCTAATATTTCTGTTGAGCAGGAAATGCAGATTACTCTTCTCAAAGAGAGACTGCTTAAAACTTTACCTTTTCTGCTAAGTCTTTCTTCTAAAGCAGATGTATTCAAGTTTAAAATTGGTAATAAAATGAGGAGAAGATTCTGTTTTTCCTTAACAGCATTTTAAAAATCTAGTATTGGCTGTATTAATCTGCACAAAAGATTTAAAAACAGCCTACTGCAGGCTGTGCTTTTGTGTGCTTAGCAGAATGAATTATGAATGATTGCATCATTTACATTCTAAGTTTAGTTTTCAAGTATGGTTGATTTTGCTTAAATGAGAATCCTGTAGCTATTTAGTAATTAGGACTGATAGTTCTATGAAGTTCTTAATTGGTTCCCCAAACAGGTGTTTCCTTTCTTCTCGAAAAAATTAAGTATATTTTTGCTCTGCTTCATGGAAATTTCCTGAATATATAAACATACAACATTTATAACAACTTTTTATTTTAAAATAAAAATTATCCTTCAGTCTATGTACCTTCTCCCCTAATTGAATTTGAAGTTCAGTCAGGCATCATCTTGTAACAGTGCTCTGCACCCTTGACCATGAACCCCATCATCAAGAACTGCAATTGCTCTCTACAGATGGTCTGATAATATTTTATGGCAGTCTCTATAATGAGCGTTCTAAATAATAATTATGGACAAGTTAGATATATAATGCTGTTTTTCAATATAGATGGTGTCTACTAAATATAGAGAGAAGATTTTGGATGTATTGGAAATAAACCTGTTACTGCCTACAAAAATCAGGTATCATTTACATTGACTGGGTGTCAGGGATGACACAATACTTGAAGGGGTTGCTCCTTTGAAGTTCCTGTGAATTGTCTTGGCTGTATTATCTCAGCTCTTTGTCTCTACTTGGAAAATGGCAGCAGCTGGCAATCATTTATCATATTTGATTGTTCTCCAATGATTCGAGCTCAGACAAGTTACCTTATCATCAGTGCAGGCAATTTTTATGTAAAGTACCAGTATTGAGTACAAGAGATCTGATGGCAGTTTTAAAACATTTCTACATTAACAGCCTTCTCACTGCATTTAAGCATCCTGTCTCTTAGATGCTGTGATGAATGTGACACTGCTACTATATGTTCTAAGTACCCACTTTTAATGTTGTCAACATCTATTCTTCAAAATGGTAATTGCCTAGTGCTAACTATCTTTGCAACTTATGACCACCTTGGGAAAAATACTCCTCTAAAAGTGCACAAGTGTTTGGTTAGAAATACATAATTAACCAGTTACCTTGTTGGAATTAATTTAGGGTGGAATAACAGAATAATAGAGTTATTTATATTGGAAAAGGCCTTTGAGATCACTGAGCCCATCCATGAACTCAGCACTGCCAAGTCCACAACTGAACCATGTCCCTAAGTGACACATGTACATGACATTTTTATACCTTCAGGGATGGTGACTCCACCACTTGCCTGGACAGCCTGTTCAAATGCTTGACAACCCTGTCAGTGAAGAATCTTTTCCCTAATGTCCCCTCTAAACCTTTCCTGGTGCAACTTTAGGTCATTTCCTCTCATCCTATCACTTGTTACTTGGGAAAAGGGACTGACCTCACCTTTTGGTTGTAGAGAGTGGAAAGGTCTCCCCTGAGCCCCCCAGCTCCCTCAGCCACTCATTCACTGCAGTGAATATTGAGACATGGACACCCAGAGGGAGAGGGTAGGGGTGACCTCAGAGAATTAGAAACTGCAGCTAAAAAAGCTAAAAACCACAGGCCCTTTTCTCCCCAAGAAGGAGAAATAATTGATGAAATCTTGTCACTTGACATGAACCAAACTCATCTTTCTTTGTAAATCAGTTTTTTGAAGAGGTTTGAGGCTCAGAACTGGTCAACACAATGCTGCACCACCTCAGAATTTAAATGAACAAGAGAATTTGGCATAACTTAGATTACGTTTCATTATTTACAATCTTTTTAATTGGAGAGTAACAGTTTCAGAAAAACATGTTAGTTTCTTTGAGACTAAAAAGTTATTTTCTATGAAAAAACAGCTTTCTGTCCTAAAATGACAGTTCCTTTTCCACTTGTTTTATTTGAAATTTGAGCACTTTAGATTAAAAAATAGACTTAAAAATCAAATTTTGCTACAGATAATTTTGATTTGTTGAAGCCAATTTAACAGTCACATATGGCCTTCTCTAAAATCCTTCACAATCCCCAGAGAGGCTCCAGAGATGATTAAATTCCATCTATCTGGGCTCAGCCTTGAGTGCCACACTGCTTTTCTCCCATTTTTTTCTGTGTTTGTGACTGATTGTTAACTAAATTGTTGATACCTTCTCGATCAAGGCAGAATGGTGTTTGAGGCACAAATGTCTTATAGCTCTTAATATGACAAATACTTTGCTGAAGCAGTACAGAGTTTGTAATATTTTGATGGAGCAGAAGGTAGCAACATTTTTTAAACACAATTTGTGCATTGTTGAGAGATAGAGAGTGAAAGAGTAAAGAATGAAAACTCCAGATTTCAAAATTTATCAACAAGCCTTTAAACCTTCCACAACAGATCCCACTGATTTTGCAGAGCAGGAGGTGGAGTACACCCTCTTAGTCTCTACAGGCCAATGTGTGTCAAACTCCAAATCCTCTGGGAGAAATACCTGTATAAATGCTGGAAGCAATACTGCCCAACTTATCTGCAAGAGGAACAACTCCATGGTACCAACACTAAAGCCACAGGATTTGAGAAGTTGACTTGAGAGGGTGTGCACAGTGCTACAAAGGAGCTGTCACTCCAAAACTGAGTGTGAATGATTTGCAGGGTTTCTCGGCTTTAGCATCACAGTGTAACACTGCACACCCCCTCCCTTTCCAAATCATGAAAATACTATTAAACACTCACAAAGTCTTAATGGGTTACCAAGGATTTTGGTTAAGATTTCAGTATATGGTTCTATAAGGATTTATTATGTAAATGAGTGTATACAAGTGAAATTAATTAGCTATTTCATGCATTTTATAAGAAGCAAGCAACTGTTTTTCATTTGCAGAAGAAAACAGGTGGTAACACATTTACAACACAACTCTCTCCACAGGTAGGCAACAAAAGAGTTTATATCATCCCAGACAGTCATTCTCTATTTCCTTATAATATTTGAGAAGGAAAAACAATGCGCCAGGCAAGGCTGCAAGCAGAGAAATTGTCCAAAAGGTGTTTTACCAATTGAAGTAGGAAAAGCTTTTGGGAGGGAAGCAAAATACAGGACAGCAAAAACAATTAGATTTGCAGTACACTGAATTCAGAAGTGCCAGCAGGTGATCTGCAGTTCTGCAGAGATATGGAAAAAAACACGTTTGCCAGGTTTATTTATTTACTTCACAGATAATTTTTTTTCCAAAGCAGAATTGCTTAGCAAAGCTTTTAAAAGCAACTGAGACTTTCACTAATATCTTTATGTACATCTAATGAAGAAACTGAAAATATGTTGGATGACAGAGATGAAGGGCACTCAAATTCAAAGAAAGTGCTCTCTCGTGATTACAGCCTGTGTTCTCTGTCACCTGGGACCAGGTGTCCAAACCATTAGTAAGTGTATAACACCCATCCTGCTGAAGCCAACAATCTTTCCTCTACACCACCCTCTTGCCACAGCTTCCCCAGCAGCTCCTCTTATCCCTCCAACTTCCAAAACTGTGAAAGGGGAAGGTAATGTTTTGTATTTTACATATAGATTGCTGGTGTCTCAAAGCCATGAGGAGAAATGCACTTCAAAATATTCATAGCAAGAAAACTGGGACACACTGAACCCTTGGCTCTTCCCTGCCAGACTCCTGTACACAATTAAAGGACTCAAGGTTCCTGACAAATTCTGTTTTCTGTCGAAAACAATAATACAAATGAAGCAGGTGTTATTAGGTAGATTTGATAGCTGCAAGTGCCAGACACTTCAAAGTTCTAGCAGGAGATTCTGCTCACTTGAGTTCATGAAGAAAACAGCTATTTTGACCTAAGGATGTGGTCACTTCTAATGATTGTTGCCTTAATAACTCCTTGCCAGTGGAAGTGAATGGGTCAGAAAACAGCTTTTCTCTTCCTGCCGTTTGCTGCTGTGTCCAAGTGCCCTACAGAGCTGTGACTGCCTTGCTAATGCCTCCTGCTTGCTAATGGGTTTTCCAAGGGCTTTCTTGCACGGCCTCTTTCCGTGACACCGGTCAGTCTGAGTTTGACAGCTCGGGGTGAGTGCCTGTGTCCTGGCATATGATGCACACTCTGCACCTACCACGGGTGCTCTTCATACTGATGGAGACAGGCTGCTGGCTGGTGATTTTGATTTCTCATCTCTTCATGTTGATTAAAGGTATATTTATCCAGAATCAGAATCTCTTCTAGACATTTAGTCTCTAGGGTGTCTGATTTTACATTTTGAGTAGCTCCAGCTCTCCAGCCATATGTTAGCACCAAGACTGCACTGGAGTTTAAAACTCTCACTCTTGTACTCCTGTATGACTTTCTCATATTTTGCTACATTTCTATTTTCTGCTACATACATATTCCCTATTTTTAATATGATTCCTGTTGAATTTATTGTTACTAATATGACTGTTAAGGCATGTTGCCTTCTAATGTGACTATTTTACCTGACATCTGAGCTTGAAGGATTTTGATTCAGCATCAGTGATTTCAACTTGCTTGACTGCACTTTTTGACTGATTTTGTATGTCTTCTCTTACAAATTGGCCTAAAGGTTGATAGTGGTTTAGTGTCCATGACTTTCCTACCAACAGAGAAAAGAATCATTATCAGTCAGTCTCATAAAAGTTTGGGCTCTGGGCAAGAGAAACATTGGATTTTCTTTAATCTGATGAAAATCTCAGGTGTAACAGAATTTAGGACTTGAAGATATGCACTCAGGCTGGAGTCTGAGCACACACTGCAGAGAGCCCATGAAGAGACTGTTAAGGATATGCAGTTAGCTGGATGTGCCTCCTCTCTGAGCTTTCAGACCTCACTCCCATCCAGCTGTCTCTTCTGGGAAGAAATACCAAAACTGCTGAGAAACTGCCAAACCCTGCATACAACTGTGCACTCTCTTTACCTGGATTCAAACACTTTTTGGTATTCTCCCATTTGGGAGAAAAACCACTTAAACAATAAATCACCACATACATTACCAGTGGAAATACAGTGTATAATCCCCGGTTCCCAGGATGAGGAGCATTTCTTGTGCTCATCCCATGTACTTAGGCTTCATGCCAACATAGACAAGGATCCCTTCTTCATGAACAAACCTCATGTTTTAGTTTGGTTCCCTGATAGACATTTTTTCTGTAAGAAGTCAACCTCTTCCAGAAACAGTCAAATCTTTTGTTAGTCTGTCATGGGATTTTCAATTAATAAAATGCAAGTTTTGTAGGTTCACAGCCACAGAAAAATAGCAACATTTATAGTTTTGGTATTTCCCTTTAACTCAGCTTTGCAAAGAGATGGCAATCATGAGTTATTCTTTTCCTTCAGATGCAGACACCTCACTACTAAGCCAACTGTACTCTGCACACAGTCAACCTGCCCAGTCTCAAATTCTCACAGGATGACTCCGTATTTGCTGAAATATTTTCACAATACACAACATGTCCTTCCTCAGTTCATGTCTGGACAAGTTTATAATGTGTCCTTATATCAGCCCTTAATAAATACAAGGATGCATCAAAGCTTTTTGCTTTCCATTGTCTGTTCAGGGAGTCCTAGCACTGATCTTTACACCAGAGGATGCAGACTGGGCTGGATCAGCCTCTGGCAGAAGAAGGCTCCTTGCCTGCTGTCCTGCTCATGCCCAGCAAAGGGACCTGGGGCACTGCATGTCTTACATCTTCCTGTGGCTTCAGTTCCAACTATAATTTCAATATAGGACTTGACACAGTTGTACATCTAAAAAAGTGATGGTGAAAATCCAGCCAAATATTATAAAACAGAAGGAGGGAAAAAAAATGAGCTTGAAAACTTGACTCGTAACTAATAGGATTCTTCACCCGTTGTATTTAGAGTAATTATCTTTGAAATGCCTGGGGAATTGAAGGAAGATTTTTTTCACCTGATATGACAGATGATGTGGTAGGTGCTATAATGCTTTTTCTATAAGCTACACGTTTCTGAGGTCTCCCACAGATATTCTACCAGTCATTGCTCAGTCTATTTAACCTTCATTAGTGCAGTCATGACCCCTCCAGTAAGTAGAAGAGATACCAGAAAATTGTTTTATCTTAATTTTATCAGTGAATTTAGGTGTGGAATCTTTTATCAGACAAGAACAGTTTTTTTGTGAAGAGCACTGCTAGGCAGTGCTGGCACCATAAAAGAGTACTGTGTGAAAATACTGTGAAATAAAATTGAAAATATTAGTGATTCTGTGTGAATCAGTACTTTATATTAGAAAACTAGTTCAAAAGACCTGTGAAAGGTAACAACATTATCATCTGTTGGTGAATAACATGTAGAGTTTTTGGTTTTTTAAATAACTTGTAAAAGGAAGGTTTAGAAGTTTATAGCAAGATCAGTATCTGCTGCATTAATCAAACTTAGTCAAAACGCAGATCTAGAATTCTGCTATGATTGCCATAAATTACCTCAGAAGTATACAAATGTAAATCAGAACAGAATCAGTTTATTATTTATTCTTTGTTACATAATTTTCAAGCATTTTTTTTCAAGCTCTTCTTTATAAATCTTTGTAGATCCTTGGTACCTGTCAGCTCCTGACTGTAGCGTGTCCCTTGGGCATCTAAATACAACAAATGTTATACCAGTTTCTAGTAGGTAGAAGCCAGTACAACATTTTGTCTGGCTACATACATATAGAAAGCTCTTCTGTATTCCAGATGTTTAAGCATATGGGAAAAAAGGCTTGGTGAATTGGAATCTTTTAATGTAATTTTTCTGTGACAAGCACTCCAGCTGTCTACTTCACCGAGGATTTTCCAGCTTCCTGAATTGTCATTCACAGACCTGTCTACACCAGCAAAGCCAGTGCTGAACATGATGTTTCTGATACTGGGTAGGAACAGGCTGGGAAATGAGCTGTGCTTGTGCTGCATCTTACCCTGCTGATAATGTAGGGAACTCCCATTCAGACAACACAGCAAAGAGAGAATTGCCTGTGCTCTATTTTTGAAGTAACATTGTGCTTTGAAATTTAATGTCTTTATTTGACTCATGAGCTTTTTCTGATGTTCTAGAAAATGTTGGGTAAAAGGTTATTCTCAGTAGTATAACTTTTATGTCTCACTTCATCAATATTAATTCAGATCTATACCTCATTTTCTTGTACTTATTGTTATCCATAGTAATGATATTCTAACCAATATTAATAATAATAGCAACTATTCTATACACAGCAGGTCTCCTACAAACATGGCTGTCCATTTTATCAAGATAGGTAAAAATTTTCTTTAGAAGATTAAAAAAGGCTATATTAGAATTTTTTCTTTGTGCTTCCTAGAGAAATCTGCTCTAGTTTTTCTGCTCTGGATCCTCATATATTTCATGAGACATTAGATGTCCTCGAGAGCCATGTTATTAAAACTGACATAAACAGCTTTTGCAAGTTGAGTCTTCTTAGAGAAGGTTTTTGAGATACCTTGAGTTCTTCCATCTCTATAATTTCCTCTTTATTACTGAATCCTTTCTTTTACTCTGCCTAGAGTGAGATTTTAGCTGAAAAATGTGTTTTGAAATGCAGGCTGTCTTGCTATTTCTTTTGAATACAATACTACTGGGATTCATATTTGAAAAAAAGAATCCATGCCAAACTTGCTAAGACTCATGATAATGCCACCTTCCTCAGAATTAACAGAAACCCAAGCCATTGATTCATTCAGTATATCCTTGCCTAGCAGACACTGCACAAAACTGGCTCCTCTCTGTTCTTCCAAACCAGACTGTTCTGGGCAGGTCCCTTTCTCCCTTTCTGAGATGAAGTCTTTCCTTATGAATGGTTCCTGACTGACAGCCCTGAAAACTCCATTTTTCTGTACATAGACACCAAACTTGCAGTCCAGGTTTGCAGTGTGAGATTTCCCTTAGGGACCCATGCTCTGAGCCCGCACTGGGTCAGGAGCACTGTCCAGTCTGGACCAAGCACTGCTTCAGTTTCCAAATCACTATTTCCCTGATGAATCTGAAGCTGAAATGCAGCAAGGATAAACTCCATTAATTTTTATGATATGACAAGAGTTTCCCAGGAACTATGTTGAAACTACCAGTTTATTCACAAAGAGCTGGGGATGGCTTCTCTGTTATGCTTAAAATCCTTTCAATCTAAGCCTGATCTTTGGCATATTATTTCTATGTCAGTAATCCCCCAGGAACACAAGGAACACCATTTACCATCTCTTTGTTCTAGCAATCAAAAAACACATTTTTACTCTATTTTGATGATTATGATACAGAATTGTATCTCAAATTAGGGCATTTATGCACCCAGAGCAATTCTGGGCTCATATGGACTCATTTTCTTGTCTCTCCTCAAAGGCTGTTATACAGCCAGAAGCTCATTTAGACCCCTGGTAGAACAGAGTTCATATAACCAAGTACCACATCCCCTTTAAAACTGCTGGTTTCCAGGTGCCTCTGTGTGCACTAGATGCCCCAGGTTTAATTCATCTTTTTGGAGACCTACACAACCAGTCCTTACCTGACAGGTGCCATTCTTTTTGCAAAGAGTGAAAGCACCTATGAGATTTGGTAAAAATAAATAATGAGCAGACATCCAAATATGACTCCAGGAGTGAGGAAAGCAGGAAACCTTGCAGGGGGAGGTGTGCTAAAACTTCCCTTCACCAGGTCACAGCAAGAGGCATTATGAACTTTTATTGTGCCCTGTTAGCAATGAACTCAATGTGTGACTGTTTCCTACCTGCTCCTGCCATCTCCCTGCTGGAAGGGATGGCCAGAATCCCTCAGCCCCTGGCCAGCTCCTGTGGTACCTGTGGCCTGGATCAGAGCCTCTGTCTGCAGACAGTAAAAAATTGTATGCTGTCATGGTCGATTTACAGAGTTACCAAATCCTTAAGTAAAAATCTATACAACAGAAGTGGATCTATTATTAAATATAATTAATGGCATTATCTCATAAACTGCACAAGGAAGAATTTAAATCTCATTTTTCTGTATCCATCTTTTCATTACCATTTTGGGAAGAGTTAACTACAAGTCTCCTACTGCCTGTTTTCTTTTAATCCTCTAATTCCCATGTCACTCACTATAGCATCAAAATACCATAACCTAATGCTGTTTTATGTCCTTGCAGTAACAAATCCTAAGAGCAGGAGGCACACTTGTTGCTCACATATCCCCCTTAAGCTTTCTCCCAAGCTTATTCCCCTATTCCTAAATGCACGCCAGCTCTTCATCTTCCCACTGTTAAATATAGCACAAGGTGGAGCAGATGGCTACAAAATTCAACTATATTACAAATCAAATATGTCCACTGTAGTCACAGAGAAAGGAAAAGCCATGTTGAAACTATCAGTTTCATTTATTCATTCAGTTTTGGGTTAAGATGGGGTTTATGGACTGAGTAGCTCAAATTAGGCTCCTAAGACAATTCAAACAGCATGGACACTAAGGTGCTATGGGCATGCAGGGTTATTTGAACCCCTTGGGCTGAGAACAATTGCTGCAGAATGCTACTAGTTTTGTAGTGTGCTTTGTGCTGAATTGGAGATGTCATTTAAAAAAAGAGCTTGAGATAAAGAGCTTCCTTTTTTGGGGGGGTGCACCCTGCAAGGCAGAGCAGCTCCCCTGGGATGCCAGCATAATTGATTGTAACTGCTCCATATAAAGGCCTGGAAATGTAAGCCCTCAAATTTACTTACTTGTTCCTCCTTCTCCTGCTGTAACCACCCCCAGCATCCACATCCCTGCAAATAGAACATGGAACAGATCAGAACAAGTACAATGAGACATTTCCCAGAACACCAGGCTTGGTGCAGAACTCTGCAGTGGTTGGTGAACAAGTCACTGAGGGCAATGTAAGCAGAGAGCACTGAACTTCCTTCACAGTTAAACATTGCCTGGAGATGTAACAAACCAGTCTCAGGTAACTCCTCCCTTAAAACAAGCCCAAAGGCTAAAAGCAAGGAGAACAGTGTTTATCAATGTAGATGGATGTGGTGGGGGAGGAGGAAGCTGCAGTCACCAAAATTCTGTTATTCAGCAGGAATCAGGATGAGATCCAGGCTATCAGACACTGTGGTCAGAAAGGAGGAAGGTATTTGGGAAACAAGTACCTTAAAGTTATCCTGAAGGATTATTAGCCTAGATGGGGAATACCAACTTTTAAAGAAACATCAACTTCAGAGGGAAAAAATAGATCCCTTGTGAGAAATGAAGACACATTCTACTATGGTCGTTTCTCCAGCACTGTTTTCACTCTCACTACCCAATATTCTGCCTCCCTAACTCCTGTATGCCCAGCTGGGTATTTTCTGTCCCAAGTGACTGTGAAGTGTTGCTGCCTGGCATCACTTTAATTCCAAAATCAGTTGAATTTTAGTATCAAGGAAACAAAGAGCATCACCTTAACTTACTTTTTTTTTTTCTCTCCTGATAGCTACAGAAATGATGTGATTATTATCATCTTTGATTTTCCTAATTTTCCTAAATGTGAATTTCTTCAAAATGAAAAAAAAAGATACCTAATTCATAATGCATAAAGAAGATTTTAATGGTCACTCCTGAGCATATTTTAATAAGCCAATTTAGTCACTAGGCAGTATTATGATTATATTTCAGAGGCAATTACTAATTTACTGACCTTTCCTGTTATTAGAA
This sequence comes from Aegithalos caudatus, assembly GCA_013389925.1. Classification (NCBI taxonomy): domain Eukaryota; kingdom Metazoa; phylum Chordata; class Aves; order Passeriformes; family Aegithalidae; genus Aegithalos; species Aegithalos caudatus. The sequence continues at coordinate 730,737 of WEIU01019284.1, forward strand.
AATCTTCAGATTGCTCATGATTTCCATTAATTTTTTCTATTAGCTTTACTGAAAAACTATCTTCTGTAACTTACAAAGAGCACCCTATGCCTATATCACAAATTTCCTTGAGAATATTTAAGATTCCGTATCCAAAACAGGCTGGGTGAAGCATCATTGCTGCTCTGAATGATTTATTTTAAATCAGGAAATGGGTTAAAGAAGTGACTGGGTGGTTCCTGTTAGAAATAAATTAAAATATGCAAAATTAAAGGATAAACAGATTACATTAAAACATTAAAACTTTTCCTTTCTGAGTTACAGAAACCTCATCCTTACTCCTAAGAGGAAAACAGGACACTGCAAAGTTTATTGGTTTGCTGAAGATGTTAAAGTTATTTCATCTTATGATAGCCATAAAACATAACTCCAAAAGGAATAAAAAGGTAAATAGAGAGTTTGGATTTAAATCCTTCTGTTTTCTTTGCTTTATAGTTTGACTTTAGCAACTGGCTTGGCAACTCCAGATCTCTTTGCTGATCTCCCGAAACATTTCTAGTTCAAATATCCAAAAGTATGAGCCGGACACTGAGTTCTCAGACTCATTGTGGGAGTTAAACTCAGAAGCATTTGGTGAAATCAAGCACAAACATATGGTAAAGCAACAACATAAAACTTAGAAAATATTTGATATTATTTATCTAGCTCTCTGTTCCAAATGGAACAGAGCAAAATTATAAGCTGATACCCTCAGAATATTAGAAAAAGTTATGAATTTTTGAGCGCCCAGTATAAGTTGTTGTTAATTTTTTAACTTGCACTCTACACATTCTCATGCCCCAAGCAAGGAAAGAATGATGCAGTCAGAATTAGAAGAAAAATTCCCAAACATCTGTTGATCATGAAAATGAAACAAAATAATCTCTTCAATCAGATTCATTATATTGTAATACAGTCTCCTGCCCTGTTTGAAATTTCCTTTCATTCATATATATCCACGCTTTTTTTTAAAGGAAAAATAAGCAGATAGATGTCCCTGGCAGAAGCAGCATAATGTACAAATCTACACTTTTGCCTCTGTGTTCTTTGCCATGTGTTTGATTACTATTATTTTTTTTTACTGCCTGCTATAAATACTGTATTAAATAATTAATTAATTAGCTAGGAGAAAAAAAAACCCAAACCACTCTTTTTTTCTCCTTGCATGTTTTAAGCTTCTAATGAAAATCTAACAGAATGGAGAACAAGGTAATGCAATTGCATGTTCATATCTTTTCTGTAACAGACATCCCATTCTTCTCTTCTCATCCCACTACGAGCAGTTCATCTGAGCATAAAGGAATGGCATACATTTCTCTGTTTGTCAAAGGAGCTCCATTTACATTTCCATGGTGACATACACAGCTCTGTTCTTTGTTACTCAGGAGTAAAATGTGCAGGATCTCTGCCACATACTAGAAATGCCAGTACATGCAATTTTAATTGCAAAAAGTCCTTCTCTCCTTTAATTCTATTATTTCGGTTTTGCTCACTTGCCAAGTGCCTTGGCATTACTGACTGTTTCAGAACACCCAACTTCTAACTGAGAGGGCAGGAAGCACAGCCTTCCCTAAGCATTTGGTATGGGTCCAAATCCTGCCATTCTCCCTTTTTACTAAATTCTTGTTCTCACACAATTCCCATTAACTGATGTGAGAATTTTGACCGCACAAACACGGAGCCGGGTTGTTCAGCCCCAGCCCAGCATCTGTAAAGTGCAGAGCTCTAGCTCTCATCAATAGGTCTGTGTGAGTGAGCAGGAACCCCTGCACCTGAACACAGCCTGCAGAATCAGCCTTCAGCACTTCAGTCTGGGCCTTCCTCCGGAAAGAAAATTTTCCATCCTTTGATCTGACATGTTCGATTATGCAGACCTAGGGAGTGGAAATAGGAGAGACATTGCAAATACAGCATATATTTCTGCTTCTCAATGAGAAATCATCATATTTCTCTGTTGGGGTGGTAAGATCTACGGACAGTAAAATGTTGTTGGCTTGACTTTTCACACCTCCCTCAAGTTACAGACTTCAGAAAAATTCTTGGGCCAGATTCTCACCTTGCAGAGCCAGCATATCCAAAAAAAGAATTCAGCCTATTCTTTTCAAAGTTCCATTATGATAATTCTTTTCATTACAGCTTTTCTTCTTTCTTACAAGGCAAATGCAATAGTCCCTTTAAAAAAGCCCCATCACTTTTCTGCAGTTTCAGAGGAAGTGAAACCTGGCTCCTGTTGCCTGTCTCAAAAACCAAATCAATCACGTGCATTTTTTAAAATGAGTTTTGAAGAAATGCCCCAGGGCAAAACCAGAAAGAATGTAAAATACCATAAAATAAATATTTAAAAAGCTAAATAAGACAAATGCATTTTTCATTTTGACCTAAAAATAGAAAGAATTTTGTAGCTGTAAAATGTAAAAAGAATCACATTTCACAGCTGTGGAGACCAATGAATAAATGGCCAGGGTCCATTAGGTACTGTCCATACATGTGGATGAGCCAAAAGCCATTTAGAAGCTGAAAAATGTCTCTTGCTTAAGTGTTCAAAAGGCAGAACCAAGAGATGCAAACCCTTGTAAGCTGGGATCAGACTTTAAAGTAAAATCTTTTATTATAGCAGGTCAATTAGGTTCTTTTCAAACCAGGCTAATACAATAGAAAAAATTTTCATCTGTGGAGCTATTTTCAGGACCTGATAAGGCTCTGCTCAAAGGTAACATCAAAGGCTGGATGTTGGAATATTCACAAATAAAAGAAACCCAGACACAATCAAATCAAGATTAAAGTTTCAGCAACTACTTTGAAAAAAGTAGTCTGCTTTAGAGAAACTGAAATACAGCAATGCTTTTTTGTGTTTTTGTTTTTTTTTTTTAATGATAATTTTCACAGTCACAGCATAACTCTCATCCTCTCCCCACTGTCCCTGAAGAATCAGTTCTTATCCCATAGTCTCCCCCAGGATGGGGTTCTGTCTCCCTTTTCAAGCTGTTTACATTTATTTTCCCCCAAATTATGTTAAACTTACGGTCTCCTGGCTATGTTGCTAGAAGTGTCAATATTAGCCAGTAAAAACAGTAAAATAAAACCAGTATGAATATCCTAGGTAATGCAGATATATCCTAGATTACAAAGTTACATTTAAAATGTACTGTAATCCTTCTCTCCGGAGCTCTGTGAGCAGTGAGGAGAAGGGATCAGTAACATTCTTAAAGCACAGTTTATTTAGCAATAGTACACAAGCACTTAGGGAGAAATACCAGACAAACATAACAAGAAGTTTATAATAATGTCTGCCTTTTCCTGGGCTTGTTTAAACCACTTGAGTCTACCCAAGAGGCAAAAAACATCAAAATGAATAGTCTTGAGGTTATTCTTTACTGTTTTGCAAGTAACTGTAAAGATGCAGTGATTTTGAATCATTCATTTTGTTGTTGCTTGTTTGTTTTTTTATTTCTGAAAAGGAAAGCAAAACTTCTAGCAGATTCACTTCACACAAAATATATGGGGTTTAAGGTGAGAGTGGGGTTTTTTGTGCTCGTGACCTTATAGGACATCATTTTTTAAAACAATTTTTATTTTCTATAGTATTATTTAAATGTATTTCAATTTCTATTGGATAAGGAACTTTTTCTTTTCTTTTTAGACATCAAAGGTGTTGCCACTTCTGTCTGTTCAGCCTGTGCCTCCTGGTTCCTGCTTTTGCCTCTGGCTTAGTCCTGTGATTCCTGTGTCCAACAGTTTATCAATACTTAAAGATGTTAAATCTCTACAGCAAGTGCCAGGTCCCAAAGCAGGCCCTCCCATACAAATCACAAACTGTGCTGAACAGCTTCATTCTTTCTGTCATAACTCTGCCACAGTTTTCACTGCCATCTAAAATATTTTAACAAAGTTCTTCACCATAGAATTTCAACTGTACAGTTCCTAAAAAGGATATGTGAATATTATGAAATTTCCTTTCTTCATGAATATGAAAAAGGCAAAAATTTTTGAACTTCCCATGAATTAAAGAAATTTACGAGAATGTTGTAGAGAATTATCAAATTATTTTGTAGAAACAGTTCATCTCAATTAAATGAATGTTGTTTCTAAAACTAAATTTTTCTATTATGATTGCAATTACTGATAAAGCAAATAGATTGCTCTGAAATGCTCCAATAAACTTAAATCCAATAAAATTTTGCAGTGATAAAATACTGCATCACAATTTTCCTTTTACACCCCGTTTTAATCTTGATCAGGTGTAGTACTGTGCTAGAATTGAGAGATATCTGATGGATGTTCTCAATTATATCCAATACCTGTGGCTACAATAGGCCATACTGACAGTCAGGAATAATCAGCATTTAAAGATGCCTGGATGTAGGAAAGAAATGGATTCCACCTTCTGAAGCATTTACACGATGGATGATTCTTCTTGTACTCCCTTATTGCAGGGATCCTCAAGTGTCTGCTCAAACAGGAGTCACATAAGGCCACCTTTATTTTGGATACTGCAAATATAAGCTCTCTATATGGACATGAATAGACTAAATATTGCAGTACCTTAGATTTTATGACTTGGTAAGAAGCTAAGTAGAGTGGAAAGCTGTAAAAATAAAAACTTTCAGCTCCACTAAGCTGAAAACTGATACCTAAGATATCTGAAATATAGCTGCTGGTTCCCATAACTAAAAAGCTCACCCTTCCAAAGGGATCTTCCACCTCTCCCCACCCTGACTTGACTAAAGCTGATATGATGCCAAGGGAAGTGACTGTTAGGGATGTGTGTTATCAGTCCTCTGAAGTGACTCAGCTCTACATCTTTTAATTGAACCTCGATTTTTCCAATCTCTAATTTCTTCCAGAAAAGACTGAACAGCAGGTCACAGCCTCAGGCCCATTGAAGGTGGGATAGAAATAATGACTGTAGAAAAAACACTGCTGTAGGGATTTATCAAGGGTTGCAATTACTCTCGTCATGCGAGACATGCCCGTTTGCAATGGTAGAAGGGTTCCTGAATATTCAGGCACTGTTGTGGCTGAGGGTTAAACCTGGTCAAGGATATTTGCTAGGTTGTATTTTCACTAGAACAGTTTCTGAAGTTTGGTGTGGAATGTGTGCCTTGGAAAAAATAGCAGGGAAGACCCAAGTAGTGAATAGCTGCATTGCTGAGGCACTTAGATGAGACCCAGAGCATGCCTCTGCTTTGGATTATGTAGAGTAGGGATAATATTCCAGGTAAGTGTCCTAATCAGCCAAATGGGACAGTTGCCAATCTTTTACTTTATAAATATTTATTAGTTCAGAGAAAGAAGGATGGACACAATAGGAGGTGGTTAGAGCAGAAGTCTGGGAATCAATAAAACCCTGGTCTCAGACAGTTGTTTTTTTTCCCCAGTCAGAACTAAATGTGAACTGTGATCACCACAGCCAAAGAATGACCTGAACTGGAGCAAAACTAAAACCTGTATAGGTCTGACAGTGCAGGAAATATACAGAATGGACATAACACCTGTTTATATGTTTGAGTCCCATATGCATTGCAATACAGAGACAGCCAGAAAATCCAGTAGAGACAAGGCTGGGATAGCTGGATTCCCCATCTGCAAACAGATGTGCACTGGGAATGACAGAGGCCAGCAGAGGCAGGGCCTGAGGGGCATCCACACTGGAAATTAGGGCTGAGGGCTGGGTCCTGCTCTGGGCTGCAGAGAACTTGGGATGGGAGGAGTTCTAACACTGGATTATACTCTCTTTTGCTACTCTATCTGCTAAGCCAAGTGGAATTTAATATATATAAATCACTAGCCTAAGAAGTTTTGAAAGCGTCCTATGTGAAAACTGGATTTTAAAAAGAAGAAAAGGGATTTGATTACTGAGTAATGCAAGTTCCATATAGTCTAGAAAGTTTTAAATAGAGAGAGAGGAAAAATATTTCAAGGCTATTTTTTGGTTATCAGAAAATTAGAAAATGTGAGGCCACCTACAGAAAACCTGTAACAGCAGTTATCAGAACACTTTATTGTGCACAACAATTTTAAATCAGTCTCTAACATTATTTAAGCCATAAAGGAAAGAGAGCTTCTAACATCAGATAGTTGACAGCAGTAGAAGTAATAAAAAGCAGAGTAAGATCATTACTGATATAAAAAAGGGTACTTTTCAAGACTGATCCTATAGCTTTTTGATTCTCTTTTTTTTTTAATGAACATTTAAGATAGGCTAACTCCAGCTGTATAATGAATATATCCTTCCAATTGAAAAGTCAATATTTAACATCCATTGTGTTCTGCTTTTTAGGACATGCTCCATTCAGATAATAGTGTTTTAAATCAAATTAGCCCCAGAACTATATGGAAGAAACACTGAATATGTGTCATGAATCAAAAGCACATATTTTACAACACTAGAGTTATAACAACACTCACGTCTGCAGACTTAAGATCGGTGCATTTTCTCACTGGGTCTATCTTAAAAAAAGTGACATAAATTCCTTTTCTATAACCCAGAAAATATTTTTTTTTCTTCCATCTAACAAACATTTTGAAGACTGTAATTTAATAGTTCCAGGCTACTTAATGCTTTGTCAGTATATGACAGGGTTTGCATCTGTTAGTTGATAATAATTTAGCAACTGTTTAATCCCACATTTCTCCCATCGTCCCTTCTCAGATTATGGACAAGAGTGGCTCCATATTTTTATTTTGTAGATTTAACCTTCTAATTGAAATTAACTATGATTTGATTTATGATTATTAGGCCTCTAATAATACCATAGAGTCTATTTCTGCTGTTGCCCATGTGTAGTTTTTACACTGGATTTAGACCAACAGGACAAAACATTTTATTGCTGAGGCAATGAAAGCAAGTTAATTGAGATCTGTAACATTATATTGAGGAAGAAAATATTCCTGTTTACACGTGAGCAAGCAGACATGGACAGATAAAGACATTCCTTGAGTTGCTCTCAGTTCTGTTAAAGCTGTTTAAAAATCAAAAGTTACCATGAAATTTTTCCAGACAACATATTCAGTATGGACATTTATTACTGATTTTATGCAATTATCCTGCAACTCCCATTTTGCTTGTCAATATGCTGTATTAAAGCACAGACATATTTGATCAGAATATACCCATGCCAATGTTTCTGTGATTTTTTTTTCTTAAATAAAAACTGTTTTTTCTTAAATAAAAAAATGTTTAAATCTTTAAAATTACTAGGAGATCCTTTTCCCTCTGTACTTAAATTTTCTTTTTAACGGAAACATGGAGAGCTTTGACCTTACCAAAGGGGAGGAAAGAGACAAGGCAGTGGTGAGGTATACAAGTGAAGTTTTAGTCAATGCTTTTGAGGAAAAAAGCACAATCCCATGTGTCTAAAATAAGAGTTAGAAATATATCCTTGTTTGGTGGGCTGACCTTGGCTGGATGCCAGGTACCCACCAAGCCACTCTATCACTCCCCTCCTCAGCAGCACTGGGGGGAGAAAATAATATGGGAAAAAACCCCTTGTGAGTCAAGATAAAGGCAGTTTAATAAAGCAAAAGCAAAGGTCATGTGAGGAAGCAAATGAAAACAAAAGATTTATTCTCTACTTCCCATCAGCAGCCAATGTCCAGCTACTTCCCGGGAAGCAGGGCTTCAGTATGCACTAAATCCAAGAGATCAGGAACAGACAACAGAAATTAGAGGGTGTAAAAGAATATGAAGCCATCTATCTGTAAGTATCTATCAGATAATTATGCAAAGCATCAATTATTTTTGAAGATTGTGAAGCCTGGAAAGTGTATTTATGTATTTCCTGCATGTCAGTGACACCACAAATGATGTATATGAATAATATAACTATGGTGTTTTGACCACAAATGGCATTCAGCACTTGCAATAATAATTTCTCAGAGAAATGGCATGAGCTAAATATTAACAGAAGACAGAAAATCAAAATTTGATAAATCAGTCCAAATCTCAAGTGAGGAGGAAAAGACCACAGATACCTTAATCATGAAAAGAGAAGTTTGGCAAATGGGAAGACAGATAGATCAGGTAGAGCAATTGTTTGGCTGCCCACTATCAGCTACTCTGTGAGCTGGTGCTAAATGAGACATTCATAGAATTTCACCCAGCCTGCACCAGATTTACACAATTGAACACTCATGAATTCAAGGCAATCAAATGAAGTAACCAGGCACATGAAGCCCTCCCATGTGTACAAGTTTTTTCCCCAAACAATTCTTGCTTTACAGTATATTTGTATTGCAAGAGTGAGAGCAGATTCCATCAAGCCAGGAGACTGTCCCTGCCTGCCAGCAGGTGAAGTAAATGGCACATCCATACTGCAGGTGTGAGAAGTGATTCCATCAACCTGGGAGACAATCCCACCTGTCATCAGCTGATGTATAAGGCTCCCTCTGTCCTTCCTCCAATAAATCTGTTGGTGCCCATGACACTGCCAGACAAGGGCTGCATTCTGGTTACTTTCCACTGCAGCTGAAACTCTGCAGAAAGCCAGATAACCTTTAAAGTAGCATTATCTGCACCAGACCCCCAGTGCCAAGCTGAACTTACTTATGACATAGGGATAAATTAAACTCACTAGATTTAGAGAATTACTTCTGAGCTTTTCCAATGAGCAATCAGATGTGGGAACTAAGACTTACTGATAAAATCAAATATATGAAGTTGCTGCAAAAGCCATTTCACTACCACCTTCTCAACTGCCAGTGAAATAAAAGGAATGGTATAGATTGGATTAAGAATCACTGCTTTTAACCAGAGTAGCCAAGCTTTCTTAATTCCAAAAGTAATTGCAGGTACGTTCTAGCAAGCTGGGAACTGACCTTGAGTGCAAAGAAATATTCAGCAGAGGTTGATAGCCTCAGGAATGGATACAGTGTACTGAAAACAAGGCAAATCACCAGAAGACATCAAAGTAGTCTAACCTTTTTTATTTACAGAAACACAAAGAAGTAAATCTTAATTTCGTGGGGAGAGGGGAAATAAAGCAATAAATATCAATTTAAGCACCATGTGCTTGACAATATATTGAACCAAATTAATTAAGGGAAAGGAAATTTGAGCAGGAATCCCATGCTGCTGAGGGAAGGAGGAGACACAGAGGAGACAACCAGAGGGGAGAAAGAAGGGCCTGAGAGGGGGCTTTGGCTGGCTCTGAGAGCTATCTTCATGCAGGGTCATTGATTTAAATGTACCATTGAGCCCTGGGCAGCTGGTAAATACCACAGGTCAAGAAAGGAAAGGGACAGAAATCTTCAGTTTCACAATGAGGACACAAATAAGAAGGAAAAAAGAAAAATATATTACTGTGATGAAGATTAAGTAACCTATTCAATTCTAATGTATGGCCCATTCTGCAAGAAGGGAAATTAACATAATGTGATAAACTGAGGAGATTCAACAAGTCATTAAACCTTTGTAAGAGTGGATGTTTTAAAGTATCAGACTAAATTTTAAAATCACCCATAATGAAAGGTATTAATGAGTGAAGAATCAAATCAGGAATCAGCTTAGGTCACTCAGTAACAAATCAGAACAAATAGTTGGTTGTGACAGAAAACCCAAAGGGCATGAGCTGAAAAGTATGCTGAAGGAATAACAGTTTAAAATCAAAAGGGTGAAAAAAGCAGTAGCCAAAGCAGTTCAGACAAACAGAGGAGGAGCGTTAAATATGAGCAGACAGATCTCCACAGAGAGCATACATCACGAGGAGTGTCTCTTTTAGCTGGAACATACAGTGCTAATTTCTTTGTACTTGGAAAGGGGATAGAAAATTCAATTAAATTGGCTGAAAATTGGATGTGTCTAGCAGTGCTTCCAGAAGGTTCCTGTTATTTCATGTACTTCAGTGACAACATCGCGGGTGTCACACACTAGGGGAATGCTCCAAAGAAATTACTTTTTGGTTTGAATAATGGTAACAAACAATCCTGAAGATTAAGTTATCCTCTTTATCCTTGGGATTTTATTAAAATACAGTTTGTCCTGGACCCATGGCCACTTCCAACAGCAGAGGGCTCTCTGTGGCAGTCCCAGTCTGGCTGGGACTGGTGCCCTTGAGCACCGACTGCCTGCGCTGCTAGTGAATGGTGCACCCCAAAGTCAAGTGATAATCACAAACATCCCTGAGATGGATGAGACATTGCACAGATCTGACATTTTTCACACTCCACAGAAAATCCCCTCCTGAGCGATTAAGGAACAAAGCTGCCATCTTGTTCCTAGAAGAAATATCAATCTACTGTGCTCTATCCACACCATGGGATGAATCCCCTTCCAACAGACACAATTCTATTTCCACAGACAGGGAGCTACATTTGCCTCAGAATGCAGAGAGAATGCAGATCCATAAGACTGTTTCAAAAGTGCACGTATTTTGAAAAAGGAAGTGTAAATATTTTCGTTAAGAAACTTTCCAAAACTTTAAATTTCTTTTATTTTGATATACTTAGAGATAAAGAAGGAGCCCTCAAAAGTTAAAATAAGAGTTTTTCTTTGATCATCACCAAAATTAAAGCCAGTAGCAGCAGCTTCAGGTGCATTATTTTACTGGATAATTTTACTCATAAGTAGTTGGCTGAATCGGACTCATACTATGGAGAAATGTGTTCATAGTTGATTTAGTGAGTCTGGAGGTATCTTAGCCAGGGCTCTGGTGGCTACAGAGTTTTTGATTAATAATAATGGCAGATTTGGATAAGTAATTGGACAGTTTTGCCCATGTTTGAGCAGGTTCATTTGGAACTGCTAATAAAAGTAGTAAAAATATCTCTCCTAAATATTGCTTCCGTTTTTAGCTTGATCTGCTGTGGGAAAAAAAGATTATTCTAAAACAATCCCACCCTATACAATTGAGTCTACAGAAAAAATAGAGTACTTTATGGGAGAAGAGAAAGACTATAGTTCTGTTTAGAAGCAGCATTTCAAAAGCTATTTTTAAAATATATTTTTGGAGTAAGCGTTGGTATTTGGTAACAAAGCCTTGCTCCAAGTGATAAAAGGTTCCCTAAGAGTACTTTAATTGAAACTTTTTATCTGAATGTTGCCTGAACCTTTGCTAAATGCTACTTTCTTGCTTCAATTCAAATTTTCTTAATCTTCATTTTCACGTTGAATATTGGTACACTGTCTGCCTCATTATGCTAAAGAAAGATGAAGTGAGCTATTAACATTCTGAACAGCCTACGAGATGTTATGATATAGAATGTCATTCATTTTTATGAGTTGGCTGTCAGTGTGTGCTGCAATAAAGTTATAATTTCTCACTGACAATATGTGATGTCTGGAGTCGCTGCACAATCCTTATTAAAATTTCAATAATTGTAAATCAAAGGAAAGCAAATACGACTTTTATGAAATGGTCGCTTCTGAAAGTCAGGGAGTACAGCGTGGTGGAATACAAACACACGAGATTATTCCTGTGCTGCTCCAAGCCATCACCATCATCCTACAGTTTTCCTCTTCTTGCACAAGGCAGGGTGTGCTGGGCACACAACATAACATTCTCAGAGGTGGCACAAGCTGGATTATGGTGATGGTGAAGTACTTGTTTGTTGCTCTTTATTGACTCTACCTTTATGTGGCTCTGAGTGTCATCATGTTTATTGGAACAATTTATTATTATAGCTCTTCATCAGGAAAGTCAGGTGTCTTTGGAAGCAGTTACAAGTTATAATTGCCTGACAGTGAAGAAAGCCAGAAGAGATTTATGTGCATACATGGGTGAGCAAAGGTTGCAAAGCCTGTTTTCTTGTAACTTTAAACAGTCGTGGAAAATACCAGGATAGATTTATGGTATGGTCTTTAAAATGCTAAAACTGTCTACGACACTGCACAGGGAAATGAATCCTCAAGTCAAAATAAATGTATTCTCTCTAAATATATTGCTGTGTAATGAATACGTCTTTATTTCTACTGCTGTTAGTATTGTTTCAAATCAGAAATGTAAAAAGTTTCTATCACTGTTCAAAACCTGCTGATCTTTCATTTTGAGTTTTTGACATAAGATGGATGATCAGAAGTTAAAATTGCAAAAAATGCCCTCAAAATAATAGGGTTTTGGAGTTATTAGATACAGACCAAAGCATTCCAGTCACTGAACCAATGAGGTATTAACGTTGTTGGGCATTTGTAACTGCTTTAGCATTTCTCCCTGTTATTTTCAGTTCCTTTCAAAGTCATTATTGCAAATCAGTTCATGACATTCTGAATAAATGCATTCATTAAATCTATGTAATCACTGTACATTGGATACATAATTATATGGGTAGGGTTTAGAATTTTCTTCAGCATTTTTTAAGTACTGAGAATCAGTCAGATTCCTGGGCCTAGATATTGTTATGTGACAAAGGTTGTGTGCCCAGGAATGTTTGCACCATGCAGTGATTATGCCAAAATGCAAAAACAGATGCTCCAATACATAACATGACTCTATTTCTATTACTTAGACTATTTAATTATTCAAAAGTTAAGTCAAACATATTAATTTCATTATTACATCTGGCATGTTTAGTAAGTTTTAACTAATAACTTCATTTCCAACTCCACTCCTAAACTGACCGACTGCTAAAATTTACAGCATTACAGTGACACTCACCCATCACAAATGATGGATATCCTTCAGTGTCAGATTTCCAGTGCAGCAACACCTCAGATGTACCTCCTGAACACAGAGCAGTCAGCAAGTGTTCATGCACAAACAAAAGCAAAGCTCTGCTTAAATACAAAGCTCAGTCTTTGTTCCTGCACAGAAATACTTGTGCACAATTCCAGCCATGGTATTTGAAAAGGTGTCCCTTCATGTCAGTGGCATACAAACACACCAAATCATGCAGGCCAGTTCTCCTAAACTTGATTTATCACCACAAGTGTCTTCTCTTTGCTAGAAATGCTTTATAGCTAGCAATCTAAGTCAAAAACCAGCTGTCCACATCCATCAGAAAGCTCCCTACTGGAAAAAAAATAATGATTGACCAACCGAGCCACGGGAAATAACCCCTACAATATTTACTTATTTTATGCCTTCTCATACACCCAGACTAGGACATAGTGGGGTTCTGGCCCACACACCAAAACAAAGTGAGAAAGAGGGATACAGAATGTTATAGTGGGACCAGACTTTCACCTAAATGGATGAGGTACATGACTCAGGATGACTCAGTACCAGTGAGAAATATTCTATTTTAAAGAGGTCAGATGAAGACAACTGGTCTAATGAAGGATAAGGCAACTCCAGCTTGCAGAAATATTCCAGCTGATACAGTAATGTTTGCAGATATCTTTAGAAGGACAACTTTCAGTGGCAGTCAAAGGATCAAACATAAACACCTAAAACAGCTGGGAAGCCTAACATATGCTCTGATGTTGTCTGATGTATCTGGTAAATCATCATGTGAAGCAATAGGCCTGAAAGCCCACTCTAATTACCAGTGATCCAGTGAATGAACAGACAATCTCTAATGCAGAATGATGCACTGCTGATTGTACTGGTATTTTGATATCCAGCTGCACAGAGATTGCATAAGTTGTCCAAAACATCTGATACAGAATAACAAATAGTCTCATGATTTCTGTTTATGCTGGTTCTTGAAAAATGTTTTCAGACAATAATGTAGAAATTTTATTACTTTTGTAGTAGTTTGTCACAGCACTTTTCAAATATATTTGCTTATTTACTGTGCAAAGATAGCAGTAATGACATTTTTTAAAACCATTAAAATTATCTGAAATAATTTTTGTGTTTATTAGCATGTTAGGGTCTGGTATTTTGTGAACAGCCAAGATTAGAAACACATGCTTCTACATGGTGCCTACTTCAACACATGTAACTGGAAATGCTGTAATTCCAGCTGTGTTATGGAATATAGGAAGTGTGTCAAACCCAGGTGTTAGTCAGGATATTCAATTTAGGATCTGTCACAGTTCTGGAAAAGGGAACGATGTGTCTGTCTTAGATGTGTGCCATGCATAATTTGGTGGGGAAAATTATGTATTTTCATGTCATGGTAGGTACTGTTTCATGATTATATAATTTGTAAGGAAGTCTGAAATATTAGCCATGGAAGCAGCTAAGTCAGAGGACCTAAGGGGAAATATTTTGTTCCAGGTCTCTATATATTATGTCATGGTTATTTGAATTAAGGCAATTATACCTGGGAAACATATATGTATAATATATATATATGTATTAAGTTATTAGTTTAACCAAGATTTCCTGTTTGCCTTCAAAATTGATCACAACTTTACAGTAGAATTCATTTGGTGTAGGATGACTTATTTAACAGCCAAGTTATTTGGCATAATGCAGATACTTTTCATTCACTTTGGCAAAAGCTATCAGTTTGTACACGTGCACGAAGTTGCACACACCTAAACAGAGAGGAAGTTTTTGCTTTGTAATTCTGCAGTTCTCTCAATCCTTCCCCCAGGCCTCTCTGCTCTCTGCACAAGCTATCTGCCAGCCAAAGCTTAGGCAGACCTCAATGAACACCCAGGACCAGCAAGTGACACCAAGAACATGGCACTGTGTAATTTTTCTTTGCTCCTCAACCTATTTTGGCATAATTCATTTAATGTTCAGTCTAGAAACACTTGTATTTCAAGGTTTAAATTTTAAGCAAAGCATGTGATGATGAGAATAAAAGCAGATCCCTGGACTTACAGGGATATGTACATTTTGTGACTGCTCAGTTCAGTAACAAAAGAGTATTTTCCAACATATATCAGCATTTTTAGTTTTGTCTCTTAACAGAGCACACTATATCTTTGTGTGGTCCTTAGCATTTAAGCTATTCAGAAGAAATTGCATAAACAGCAGCCAAATCTTTTAAGATTGAAGTACTTAGTATTCTTCCATTTAGCAGCAAGTTATGAAGTTTCATTTAAAAAGGCTAATTCTACCAATTAGCTCATCCTGCTCAAATACACTTATACTGTTGGGAAATACAAAAATGGTTTATTAAATCAAAAGATATGACTGCACTTCAACTAGCACATGGGCATTAGATATCAAATATTCCCTATAGATTAATCCCCATGGCATCACAGGCTGATTCGGCTTGCCAGTATTACATTAGTAAACCATCTAATCCAATTTAGAGCAGACAGGAATGTTCCATCCATTATGGTATTTCTAGTGTCATTAGAAGCAGACTGATTGAATAAGCATCCTAAATCAGCCTGCAGCATGCAAGTAAATCACTGTGACTGGTACTGCAAAATCTATTTTTTTTAGATAAAAATTAAGGGAAAAGAAAGAAGGAAAAAGCTCCATGTAATAAGATGGAAGCTCTCTTTGTGATTGTGATTTCTGAACTTTGTGGACAGTAAAATTCCTTTGTACTTCAGTATATGAGATTCTTCTCTCTGCAAGGTAGCAGTGCAGAACAGAGCGGACTTACAGATGTGAGAAGCTCCTTATTTGTGCCAAGCTTGTCTTCAAGAAAAGCAGTGGAACACCTTCCCCTCCCTCCCTCCAGTAAACAACAATAAACAAAGTAGGCTGAATGAGGGCAGAGCAGGATGCTCCTCTCAAAAATAAAATCTGCTGTGCAAAATTGGAGTAACCATAGTAATAAAATCTATCAATCAAATATATTACAGAGGTTGCAATATAAAGGATGAAAAGAGACTCCAAACTTTGTATTTGCCCAAAATGAAAAACGCTCGAGTAATTACAAAAATGGCATTTTCATTCCAAACAAGTACACCTGAAAGAAAAACAATTCTTCAATAAAGAAGTAAATATATGAATAAAGTGTTGGTGACAGTTCTTTCAGATGGCACAGCTCTCAGAAAGATTTTAGCAAAGGGCTAGGCTGCAGCTATGAAAAGCTGGGAATGAAATGGAATAAAATCATCAAAACGGCACGTAGCCTTTGCTGCCCTCTGAGACCTCTGAGACCTATCAAAAAGCCCCAGCAGGGCCATGCAGGTCTCAGCTGCACTATTTCAGCAATCAGCCATAAAAAGGAAACCCTGCACCAGTGCACAAGGCCCTGGGTGGCTGCTCCTCCTCGGTGGGAGAAGGGCCCTCAGGTGTGTGAAGGATTCACATTTGTTTAATGGCAAAGTTGCTCTGCTGTCAGTCAAACAGCTCCTAATCTTGTCCAGACTCTGTAATAACTGAGTCAGAAAGGAAGTTATTGATTCTTCGTGTCCCAACTGCCCAAAAAGTCAGCAGTGACCCAGAAGTGCAGATATGGACCTGGCAGGAATTATTTTCACTGCAAATAGGAATATATCTGAACTAAAGACAATTTTGCAATAGAGGAAAACATGCATAGAACCCAGTCAGGAGGTCTTGCTTGAAACATGCACAGATACCAGAGGTTTCAGGAACCTCCCTATCTCTCTGAAAATACTGTAAGTTTGAACTAAATTTTGATTATTTGGGGATGGGGGGGAATTTTACAACCAAGTTAAAAATATTTTAAGTTTACAGGTTTTCATTTTTGTAAAAAAACAAATCTTTACTTTTGAGGGAAAACAAATATCTTCTATGAAAACAAACAAACAAACAAAAAAGCCAGAACAACCACAACCTTAAAAAATGCTTAATTTACTTCAAGAAAATATTGAAGAGAAAACTTTCAGCACAATTTATTCAGAATCCTACCCAAATTTAACTTCAAAAATGAAATATTTTCATAGCACTACTCTGAAAAGCTCAGTCTTAAATTAAATCCATCTGAGAGAAATGAAATGGAAGAAATCCTGTCAAACCCCACCATTCATTCTTAAACAAAATGACAAATTTGCACAAGACTTTGCTCTTCTTTTTCCACGTCCTTTTGATCCCAACAAGCCTGTTTCTGGAAAATTCTTCTCATCAGGACACGGAAAACCACACTGAGCCAGCTAGAGCTTGGGAAATCTGTTCTATCCTTTGCTTAAACTGGCTATACCAGTGCCAAACATTATTATTGGTATAAATAGCACAAACCCAGACTGAAGCTGTAAATCACATTCCTCCCAGAGCAGATTATTTGTTAAATGTTTATCATCAATGTAAATGACAAATGTATCTGATTAGCAAAATCCAAAAGCTTGTTCTGAGGTTAAAAGGACTCAGCCTTGCAATTTTTCTAATGAACTTCCCTTCTGGTCCACAGTAGAACACATCAGATCTACCAAATCCAATTTCTGAGGAAAAGTTCAAATGCTTTGTAGAGCTAATGAGGGAGCACTAGATTGAATTATGGACACATGTTGCTTGTCTATGAAACAGCAGGTTGAAGGATTACACCTTGTTCTTCCCTTTCCTTTTGCAAGGCATAGAATATTTTACTTTAATTTTCCCTCTGGTTTGGCTCAGCTGGCTTGGACATGGAAGGACATTAGGTGGGGACACTGAGGAGAAGGATAAAATCCTTTCCTCTTTGCTGAAGAGGCAAGTATAGACTCACTGATCCCCTGTCCAGAAGAGATGGTCTAAGCTGTGCTCCTCCTTGTGCTTCTTTGCCACAGATCTGGTTTCCCTGACACACTGTGAATGTGGATTCCTCTCAGGGTTAGACCCTAGCCTGAGCTGCCAGCATGGAGGAGATAGGGAATGGGGAGAGAGGTACTTGTAATTGACAATCCTGCCTGCCACACCAACCTTTCCTAGAGCTGTGACTTGCTGAACAATCAATTGATAGCTCAAGGAAATGCCCAGAGTGTTCAGTGGGTGAGCCCACATCCAAATGTTCAGCCCTTTATCAATAAACTGATGAGGGAACAGCCTGTGGCTTGGAGTCTTGGCACTATCAGGACTCAATGGAAACTCAATTTCTGAGTGCTTACCCATCAGATGGGTTCTCTCTGTCAAGTCCATCCAGCTGTCAGTGAAGTTCACAGGAGTGTCCTGGCTCCCAGCATCTTCAAAATTCAGTTTCAAAGTGGCACAAGGTGAGTATCTGCCAAAGGAAAGGCACAAACCCACTGATCAGCTTTGTGAAGAAGGAAAGTTATTTCTGGCACAGAAACAAATAACTCTTAGCCAACTTTATACAGTAGCCACAGTTCTAGAAAAAAAAAAAAAAGAGACAAGAGAGATGAGAGAGATGAAATTAAATTTTCTTCTGATATGACTTCAGCTAAGCAAAAGAGATAATAACAGGAAAGGATTTGACCTCATGTCTACAGTACCAAGAAAATTCTCAATCACTGGCAGATTTTATAAACAGCAGGTTGAAAAGAAAACTAAATGTTACCATGACAGAGCTTGCATTTCCTGATATCTCAAAAGGCATTTGTTTCCCAAAGGAGAGCATTAAACTAAAGGCAAAGGTTATGTTCTTACACACATCCTAAGTGCTGAATCTCAGCTGTGATGGAGAATATTTTTGCTTACTACGGATGCAGCATTTCTAATCAGTCAAGGTGCACCAGTGGAGTGTTTCAACTGTCTGTCTACAATTTTGCTATCTCCTGAATATTGAAACTATTGGTTGTCCTGAAAAGACTAAGCTACATATGTGCAAGGGGAGCACACACAGGCACTTTTTGATCAGCGAGGCAATTTCCTGGGGCAATGTGCTGATCAACACACTGAGCTGAAACATCTGCAGGATAAAGGATTGTGTCTGAAAACCCTGTGTTTGATGCCCATAATTGTGACAAAGTCATTGCATATTCTGCTCAATGCTTTTTCTGTTTCAGCACTTTCTCACTGTACAAAGAAGCTCCAGCAGCCTCTTAAATGTGGTTGGTAACTCAAAGTACATTTGGGAAATCAGCCAGAGAGAAAGGCTTTTCTTCTGTATGTTTTGCTGCTTTTCTATGAAGTGACAGAAAGGATACACATTTGCTATGTTTGCAGGGTTTCCCCGTACAAAAAAGAAAAAAAAAAAAAAAAAAGGAAAAACTTGAAGTAACGATTTTTTTAGTATTAGTATTGTTTACTTTAGAGAGGCTTAAAGCCGCTTAAAATCTGTCATGTCACTATCTAGGTAGGCAGCTTTTAAACCATATGCTATTAACTTTTTAAACTGCAGCGATGTAAAAGTCTATTGTATCTCAAGACTGAGTTTGCAGAGCTGTCAAAGATGCTTTTCCTCTGTGCTAAACATGATTTAAAAAAAACCCTTGCAAGCCAAAGCTGTTATTCACAAAGCACTGTTTGCCAGAGACCACACAGGCGAGTAAGACCCAGAGGCAATTAACCCTGGCAGCAGAATTCCTTAATCATGGCTACAAAGGGAATTCCCTGGAGAAAAGTGAGGTGTAAGACACCTAAGGGAGGGAATAGGGTTTGCTAAACAGAGAGTTGTTTCTGAGGCCTTGCTTTTCCCTAGGAATATCTATTCCATGGTAGGAGGAAGGGCCACCTGAGCCCCCCTGCAATAAACTGCTCTGCTGAGAAGCACCACTGTTTTTGGCACCTGGGCTGCTCTCAGCAGGCTGAGTGCTCTCACACACACCACGTTATTTGCCTCTGCTTTCTCTGGGCCTAATCCTATGAACGGTGTCTATGCAGTGGCTCAGATCTCCCCTGAGGGGTGAAGGGCACCTTAACTTTGGGCACAGCCCAGGTGTGGGTGCTGACACTGTTTCCTTTAGCAATGAGGCTTTGGTCTTCCTCAGCTTGAAAAGAGCATGGGAAAGAGTCTCACACTTTCCAGAGCAATGCTTTACACAAGGATTGGGAGCAGCCATGCCAGTATCAGAGTACACCAGTGGATCACACCTGAATTTGGTGTTGTCAGTGTGTGCTCTTGTGTTCTGCTCACATCTTCATTTTGAACACTGTGTGTGTCTTTCCAGACTGGCTGCAGGGGGAAGCAAGTGCTCAGCTCAACCCTAAGGGGCAGATTGCCTTTCAAAAGGGGCCAGGGCTCCCCAGCCATTGAAGAGGCTGAGCAGGGCTTCTTTTTGTGATTCAGCCCCTTGTGTTTCCCTGTCCTAGTACAGAATTCTTTTTGATGGACTTAAAATGCTTCCAAAAGGAATGAGCTAACTTTCCAGGTAACCTGCCAGGCATTTTTCCTGGCAGCTAAATCCCTCTTGGCTTTGCAGATAATGTGCAACATCCAGGATGGTTCTCCATGGCTTTTGCAAACTGGGTCACAACACATTTACGTTTGGAAGGCATGGTGAGTAAAAGGCCTTGATTTTTCATCCTACTTACACCTCTCAGATCTAGAGTCTGCTTCTCCTCTGAATATAAGAGCAGGTGGTTGCCAGTACTCTCAGTAAATGGAGAATAAAAGGCACTTATGCACATAGGTGAAAATACCTGCCAAAGGACCCCAGACTGCTTAACCTTCAGCAGTATGCAAGATTTCATTTTGAAAATAATAATTTAAAGCACTTGTGAGAACCAAACAATCTCTAAACCCTTAATTACAGTGATCATATAAGCTTTGGTTTACTGGTAATTTTTTTAATAGTAGAACATATTTAGTGATGCAGCTGGAGCCACACCACCGTAGGAAAAAAAAATAAAAACAGGATAAAAATTTAAAACCTGATCCAGAGCCTCTGGAAATTATTAAAAAGCATTCCACTGACTTCAGCACACTTTCCTATCACAAAACGTTGCCCAGAACACAGTTTATAGCTAAACTAGCAAGCTCTGAATCACAGTCTTGTAATACAGTTCAAAAGATACTTTATTATGGCTAAAAATATGCTGTTACAAACCTATTGATCTTTTTACCTTTCTGATCAAAATGTATCAATGGGAGAAAAAATGCAAGGGATGCTCTATCAGTGAAAGGGAGACCCAGAGCTCCTTTATGGAAGGCCACATGTATTAATCCTGTTTGTCTCGGTTGCAAAAGAATTCTTCAAAGTTAAAGCACCCTAAGGATTTATCAAGCACTTTTCAGCCTTCAACTGGATTTAGCAAGGGAAGCAGTTCCAAAGCCTGTAGATTAGTACTGCACAATCAGGCTCGTGTAAACAGCACACAAGGCTCAGCTTGATGTTTCAGGCAGTGACACTTTACACGGTTCTGAAGACAAAGCAGCCATTGCACTTGCAAACCAAAGATGACACTTTGGTGAATTGCTTAGGAGGGTTTGCCCTGTTTTCTGTTGTCAGATGACTCCTGCTGCACATGTGTTCCTCACAATGATGTTAACAGGATTGGCAATGCTCTTCACACCTTGGATAATGGCTTGTTGAATAGTCAGCTTTTAAAAGTTTGTAAAGAAAACCTGCATGTATACAGCTTTGGGGAATATTTATCATAAAAATAGATTGGCAAGTTCTGTTACCAGTAAGGGCAACTGAGTTTCCTGGAGCCTTTAGTGGGGCTAGGACTTACTTCACAATAGGATCTGTGAGTGCCAGAGATTTCCTCTTAGCAGGAGAAGCTGAAAGAAGCTCCTGAAGCCCAGCTAAGCAATGCTATAATTTGTGGTCTCTATTAAATCTTGTGTTCTCATGCCTGGGGCAGAGTAACTGAAATCACAGTAGAATGGAATAATATGAAATTTTGGATTTTTTTTTTTTCTTTAAACTTTCAGATTTGGAAAACAAGTGTCATAATTAATTGAAGAGGGTGGGGGAGAAGCACTGACAAAAAGGTTGACAATTTTTTTCAGTGTGGTTGTTTTTTCCTACATTTTCCTACATTGATGGAAAGAAGTTCAACCAGCTCTGCTTGTTACCTGACATAAGAATATTAAAATCTTGCAGCTAACTGAGCCAAGTGGACCTTGAGCTATGCCAGTAACAGCTTGCCCTCAGTGAAAACAATCTCAAAGAACACCAGGGGAGAAGCACCGAGCCCCTCAATAACACAGGAAGAAGAACACTAATTCTATTTCAATAAATATTTCTTTAAGGAAGCAAGGAATTCTCTGGTTTCAGCAGGACAGTGCAGTGTGATATTACTGAGTATTCCCAATATTATTTACCACATACACAGCACTGAAGCCAAACTGTCCATGAGTCTGGGGGCCTGAGTTCAGCCCCGTTGTTCAGCACATACAGGAGTGATTAAATGGTTCATCCCTCACTGGGTGTGGTGTTTACATCTATCCAGTCACCTTCCCATTTATGTTTCTAAACATTAACGGGTTGCTAATGTGAATTGTACATATTTTGTCTTGACTTTTCTACAGCTCTTGATGTTCAAAATTTGTCCTTCATCTGAAAGAAACATCATAGTGAAAATACTGTCATTTGAAAGAAGGAAATGATCCTACTCCAGTATTATAACACAGTGTTGCTTAACTACAATAGTTCACTGATTAGCAATCAGTTTCTTATTTACAGGACATTTCTATGATTCTATAAGCACACTTGACCTGTGGTTTAAGCTGACAGTTTACAGGAACAATGATGTGGAAGAAGCCAAGTTACTAAAGGTGGGGAGGTTTCTGGCACCATGAAGAATCCTTCACCTGTTTCAACAGTAAAGACTGGTAAAATTTCCAGTTATGTAGAAAGAACCAGGCTTTGTCGGTTACTCCATTTTTGGGAAGGTTGTTAGCTGAAACACATGCTGAAATTTTAAATTATTTCTACCCTTGGGTACTTCATAAATAAAGGAGTTTGAGATTATGAAGTCAGGCTGACAGAAATACCAGTAGGAGTGAGGCTTTTTTCTTTGGTTATATTTCTGCAATCAGCTTGATGCCAGTAGAAATGCAGGAGTATAATGTGAATTTTCATAGTCACACAGATCTTAGAGTTTGAACAAAAGCAGCCATTTCTACCTTACCAAAATCTGTTTGTACTTGCTCACAGTATAACTGTGAGTCTTTGAAGAACTGAGCTGACTGGCCTGTCTTAGTTGGAGATTCACAATTGCAACCACATTAGAAATAAATATGATAAAAAAGATGCCATCAAGATATTTTTAAAACAATTTGGTGCATTTTATATCTCATTCTGAGTGGAAGGCATGAGAGAATATCACTTTTGCCAGCAATTTCAAATAAAGGCTCTAGTTTTAGGTAATGTTATAAACTTACAGTGAACTAGGACAATGTAATAATGTGGCATGTCAAATTTATTTCTAGCTGTAGGCAAAGAAAAACAAAGAAACAAGGAGAGTTTCAACATGGTATTACAGCACAATAAGAATTTGCTCATTAAGTTTCATAAAATCCATTACAAAGTTTAATGCATGTGTTTACATCACTAACACAAACTGAAGCCTATGCCATGAGGCTTTTAGCTGGAAATTGCTTCACTTCACAAATTTTCATCTAAAGCCCTTTAAACAATTATGTCAAAATAAAGGCACTAAATATAAGCACTCACAACGTTTTCCCAGCTTCTTCAGCATATCCTTATTATTGGTAGTATGGTTTGTAAAACATCAGAATCAGATTGTCACACAGAGATTAAGGCTGGGATTTTCAGCAGGAGCTAAGGGAGTTAGGCACTCAGCTCCTGGTGAATTTCAATGAGTCAGGAGCATACATTTCCCTTAGGCTGCTTTGAAAATCTCAGCATAAATATTAATAACTAACTTTTAACAAGCATTTGGTCATTGATTTCAATTATGTCAAACATGCCAATGGCTATGTCCTTTTCCCCACAAAGATCTTCCATATGAAAGGTTTTGGGGATGATCTTATATGCAGAGTATCACAAAAAAGATCTTACAAGTTTCTCCTGCTGTGGAGGCCCAGCAGAGTTTCCATGTGATAGTTATTGCTGAGATCTTTTGTGTCACCTTTTGCATCTGCTTGAGATGCTATGTACTAACAGCAAACTCTGATCACATCTTGTAGTCTGACTGATATTACTCACAGGAAATAAACAACAGGAAAGAAAACTCAGAAGAGCAAGAAAGTATAGATATTCTATTCAATCCATAAATACATATATCTTGCAAAAAAAATCAAATGCTGACACTTGACAAAAGTATTTAACAAAGCTCCAGTTTCACTCTAATTATATACAAGAACTACATTTTTATACTTTTCATTTTTAATTCCAACATTACTGCTAAGCCTTAGCATGTTGGAATGTGTGTGACTTCACAGAGCATTTGATGCAGAGAGTTATGCATTTTTATTAAAGGCACCTTAGGGGCTGTGCCTGTGCAGGACCTGACAAGGTTCTCTGCACAGGTGTGCAGTGCTACATCCAGGTTGTCATGCAGTTATGAAAAGTCAAACATAATAAAAAACTAAGCTTTCATGGATATTATGCAAACTAATTATATGTCCACTCTGCCTTTTAGGAGAGAAGGAACTTACTCTCACAGTGAATTTAGCCTCAATACAAAATTCATGCCAGGTGAAATGCAAAAGCTTTGCAAATCTGATGCTGATGTAGCCCTTTCCACCGTCATCTCCTTTGTTATCTGTCCCTCCTCTTTCTTTCTCAGAGGCACAGTTTTCTGCAAGGCATTGATACCACTGAGAGTGCTCAGATTTATAACTGTGGGATGATGAAACCATATGCAAATATCAGCTCCTCTGGCTGAGTCCTCTAGCCTCAGGTTTCACCCTTTGCTGGGTGAAGGATCAGTATCTGATCTTTGGGGGAAAAAAAAAATGTTCCTCCTGGTTTCTGCTGAATTATGTTATTGTTTGCTGTTATTCTTCCTGTCATCCCATCAATCTATAAATTTTGAGATGTAATTCTGTTTATCCCAATATTTCTTCCTTTTGGTTGACCTTGTGGGCTGCAGTCACAGCTTGAAGCTTTCACATGTGTCTTGTTAAACATGAAACTGTTTATCTACCCCACATTGTGGAGAAACCCGCAATGCTGATGCTCTACAAATTGGTTTATGACTATATGTTTGCGTGATTAATCTTGCCTCAGTTCACTAACAATCACTAACAGCCTCAGTTTATGTTCTATCATGACAACATTAACATGGAACCACATATATGTGTCCTTAAATATGCTGTATATTTTCCTTGAATATTACTGGCAGGAGACTTGTGACTGCTTCACGTGCAGAACCAATTCTGCAGTGGAAAGCCAGTTCAGACTCATGATAATTCTGCATATCCCCATTAATTCCAAAGAATTGTGTCTGCTCACACTGGGGACTAATTTTGTATTCTAGAAACTACACAAAACTCAAATATTTGCTTTGATATTTCATTCTTCCATAGGTTCTGTTTTTATCCTGTTTAAACTTGTACCTGTGACAATATCAAAATGTAATAAAAATACAGTGTAGCATTATGGAGGATTGTGCAGTGAAAAGCGAGAAAAGCTGATCAAACATATTTTAGGTTAATAACAGAATCAATAGATGATTTCACATTCTGTCAGCTCCAAAATTGAACAAGCTATTCACTGTCCCCAACATGTTTAAAACACATTTCGAGGCAAATGGTGTAAATATTGAAGAACAACTTGCCTGGACATAAGACAGCAATCTGCCACTACATTCACAATTTCCACAGAGAGAAGGATAATAAACTTCTCTAGTTTTCCACTAGGATAGGACAGGACAGAAAATAAACAGCTTATAATGCAACAAGAATTACTTAGAGCACACAAGCAAATCCTTCCCAGCTACCAGCACACCGAAAGAACTACTTAGGAGGTTTGCAGAGATTTTAAGAACAGATAAGGCAAAAATCTGCCAGAAGGAATTTAATTTTTCCTTCTGTCCCTGCACAAGGGTTTGGTTGGGATGCCTCTCTATGTCCCCACTAGCCATGATTCTGTGATTAATAAACAGATCACAAGCTAATGAGGTGCATTACAGAAGGAAATTGAAATAATGCAACATAACTAAGTTAAAAATTCTGCTTTTATACTGAGGCACATGGAAGTCCCTCAAAGAAAACAGAATTGCCAGGACTGCCTTGCCTGCAGAAGTGGAGCAGCCCCTCAGAGAAGGCTTGTCCCCAGTGCTGTCCCCAAGCTGTGGTGGCCCCAGTGTGTGGGCTGAGTGCCCCTCCATGGCCTGGCAGAAGCACAGAGCTGCCCTGCAGCAGAGACACCTCCTGCTCCCTCTGCAGCTGTGTCCTCACAGGGCTGGGCCTGGGCATGGGGAGCTTCTGCTGCAGAATCCTCAGGACCTCCCAGCTCTGCTCGAGCAAAACTGCACCAGGGAATTACTGAGGGACCTGGCAGGGGGGTCTGCACCTCCTGAACTAACAGGGTGAGTCAACCACGAGTAGAAGTCAGATGTCTTAAATGCAAAACAAAAGGATAAGATCTCACAGGAAAAGGAGGACTTTAAAGGTTAGAGAATATTTAGATATCTAAGGTGATTCAAAGAGTCTAGACCTGATGATTTTTGTCATAAAATATGCAGAGAACAAGCTGAAAAAAATCTCAGAAGTGATTATGGAAACTTGGAGAGAGAAGGGTTTACTAGAATGATAAATCCAGTCCTAATACAAAAATGAAAAGAGTAGCTTGAAGATGTTATTGGATAGACAGACAGACAGATAGATAGACAGACAAACTCCAGCTCCTGGGGTAAAAAAGGAAGGGAGGAAAAAAATTTTTAAAAAAGGAATGAATAAAATTATTTGTAATCACCTGAAAGATAACAATAAGGTAGGTAACAGATAACATGGGTTTTTCAAGAATAAATTGTTTTAAAAATATCTATTTCCCTCAATGACAGGAAGAAGGGAAGAAGCTGAGCTCTATCCTGGGTCTGGCTCTATTTGAGCTTTTTCAGGGAGAAATGCTTTCTGAAGCAGATGACACCTATGCAGGAAGGCCTGCAGGTATGCTAGTGAACAGGAACGGAAATCAAAATTATTTTGCCTAACTGAAGCACTGGTGTGAGAACAAAAAAAAAAAGATAAAACTAATTAAGGCCAAAGATAAGGACTTGTTCTTGCTTATGCAGAAATAGAGAGAGAAATGCAGGTCTGAAGAGAGCAAAAAATGAGATAACAGATTACCAAATGAGTATAAATGAACTGTAATAAGCAGCAAAAAAAAATTTTAAAAAGCAACTGTTACCTGGATTATACTAGAGCTCCACAGAGGGAACATAACCTACAGCAGGGACTTTGGGAGGGCAAACCCACAGACAGAAACAATGAGGGGAGAGGGTGTCTGACACAGAGAACAGTCTGGAAGAACACAAATGACAGCTGCCAGGAAGAACACAAAGTTTCAGCCCAGATCAGGGTGGGTAACTGTGGGTAATTGTAGAAAGGAGGATTTTTTTTCTTGGTATGAAAGGCAATAAAGCTTGGAAATAGCTTGTCTGGAGGGTCCACAAGGGCCTTACTTCTGGAAATCCAGAGCATGAAGTTAGATAGATAAACATCTGCCAGGACTGGCACAACTATCCTGCATATCCTGCTTTGAAGCACAAAGATGAACTAAAAGATGGATGGAGGTACTTTTTAGCCTTATTTTTCTGTTATTGAAGAAACTCTGTCGATAGGTGCAAGACTTCCTAAACCTCTAAATGTTGTTTTCCTATAGTTCCACATTTGTGAATATCCTCTTTTTCCCCCTTTATAGTTTAAATACATTTCAGAACTAGAGGGAAAAGTACCTATTTCTTCCTCCTGAATGAGCTCTGGTCTCTACACTCTAAATCTGACAGAATTTTTGTGATTGTATTAACATAAAACATTTCAAGCTGTTCACAGATTGAATTTAATCCTCCTTTCAATAATCCAAGTTTAAATCCTCATTTCAATTATCTCTACATTTTGTAGAATCCCTCAAATGATTCAGCACTGAAGTATTGCGTGTGTTATAATTTAAAAGCCAAAAGTTATGAATGGAAGCAGATTATATCTTATTAAAATGTTAATTCCAAGTCCTTTGAGATAATTGTGACTAAAAGCATTGGTTAATGTGTCAGAAATAAACACTGTCAAAAATAATTGAACAAAAAGAAGCATATGGTCATCACCCACTTCAGAACAACAGGGAGGCAGAATTATAGGAGTGATTTTCTGTAGTGTGGGTGTAGGGGAAGATCTAATATAAGTTCCAATAAGCAATCCTTTTGCATCCTTCTTTATATACATATATTTAAAACCTTCTCTATTGAACAATAAAATATGAATAATACTGAGTGATGTAGAAATGCCATTACTGTGATGGTACAACTGACACAGCAAAAGAAGAATCCAGGGCTGGAACAGCCCCCAAGCAACTTCTGCTCCAGCCCTGCTCTAAGAAGATGATAACCAGAACAGAACATTTGGTGAAGGATTTGAGCCTGTCCAGGATTATCTCCTTACAAGTACTTGAAAACTATTTGTGAAAGAACTCAAATTTACTCTTAATGGTGTTCTAGTCAGACAAAATAAGAAAGAAAACTATGCTGAGATATACAAGAGAAAAGGTTTATTTCTCTGAAATTATATTATTCTTCAGCATCTAAATTCAGACTTACTGGAGCTATTTCCATTCAACATGGCATCAAATCAGGATCTCCTTATTCTCCTGAGCAGATGCACTGCAATCAATTACATTACTCGTGTGAGTAAGCAGAGGAGAAGCTGACCTTTAGAGAGATAACAATAGATACTTCCCAATTAATGTGAAAGTAGGAGTATATAAATCAATCCTAAAAAAAAAAAAAAANTAGATTATATAATATTAACTCTTCACTATACAAATCAAATCAAATGGAATTCCTTATAGAGAAGTCTGAGGTAGTGCACAATTAGTGATCAAAAATCTGTGCACCCCCTCCTGAGATTGGTTCAGCTGTCTGTCTTCTATCAACAAACAAGTCAATGAGTCAATAGCTAAAGCAAAATGCAAGGGTGAAAATACATTATTGTGATGCATGCCAGCATGTGAGCAGGAGCACTGAAAAGTCAATCAGAATATAAAACCCTCTCTCCTCCAGTATTAAAGGTCACTATTTAGAAATCCACACAGTACTATTCCCCCTCAACCCTTGTTTTATTTTAGCATATATTTCTCCTCAAAATCTACAGTTATAAAGACAGACACACACACTGTTGTGCCTTTTCCCACTAGAAAGATAACCTTCAGAATGTAAATCAATGCACTCTTGCCCTGGTAATCCAGTCTTGCAGAAAGCTGTCTCCAGCTAAACAATATCAGCAGAAAAAGGCACAGAAGCATTCACTCTTCAGCACTGTATTCACCCCAGTGAAGTGTTTATTTCAAATCCAAGCTGCAATAATTTTAAATGCTGCTGCTCAGGGTTGTGGTTTAGCCTCACACAGGAATGAAGTACCACACAGCCCCTTTCTGCAGTGGGGTGGGGGAGAGAATCAGAGGAGCTAAAATAAAGAACTCATGGGTTGAGGTAAGAGCAGTTTAATAATTGAAACAAAGAAAAATACAATAATCCTAACAATACTAATAAACAATCCTAAAATAACAATAGCAATAACAATAACTGTAAGGAACAAGACAGACAGAGAGAAAACTCAACCCTAAGAAAAAAACAAATGATGGGCAACAGTTGCTCTCCACCCCTTGACCAAAGCCCATCCCATTGCCAAGCAGCCATCAGCTGGTCCTGGCCAGCTCCTCCCAGTTTACATTCCCAGCATGGAACATCCCCTTGGCCAGTCTGGGCCAGCTGTCCTGGCTGTGCTCCCTGCCTGTTCATTGTGCAGCCCTGCACAGGCAGACACCAGAACATCCAGGGCTCACAGTGAACACTGCCCAGCAGCAGCAAAACATCCCCGTGCTACCATCATCATCCTCACACTGCACCCCAAACACAGCACTGGGGCAGCTGCTGAGGACAGAATGAGCTCTATGCCAGCTGAAACCAGGACATTCAGTCAAGCTAAGAAACATCTCAGTCTCTTTCAGCTCCCATGTAAATTGGGAACATGTCAATGAAGCTGTACCATTATGCCAGTTTTAAATATCCAGTCTTTAAGAAAGACTAATGCCTTTCTGGGTAATTCTGCCAATGGAGTAGTTCCTTATCTCTCATTGCAGAGTACTAGGGCTGGTGGCACTGTCCACAAAGAGATTTGGAAGCACTGCACATTGGTCAAATGTCTATGATGGAAGAGATTGCAGCAGGGCAGAAGATGTGTTCATCCCCTCACCTCTGGTTAAAAGTGAACAGTTATAGAACACGCAGCATTCCTCAATTTGCACTCATATAAGGCCAGAAAATGATTCAATATAAGAACATTGGTTCCCTGGCACACGATTTTATAGTTATTAGCTTAAGAAATGGTCACTGAGTTATCACCTTGATTAAAAACATAACTTAAAAGTTACATTAAAGAAAGAATATGTAACAAACTCTTATGTCAACAGTGAGGATCAGGTGTCCTAATAAGCATCCTGAGGGGATGTGGTTCTGAAAAAGCATAAGGGGCTTGTGTACTTCCAAGGTCAATTGAATTCTTGCCATACTGTAAAACACTTGATTCCCATCCCAAGCAGAGGATTTGCTACTCTTCCTACCCCATTCTGTCTCCTGAAATTCAAAAGCTTATTCTCTTCCACCTATAGTACTGTGACACCCTCGAGGATTTAAAAATTGATTCCTTTGTGCTTACTGTAATCAAATCTGTTTTATATCAGATTTCATTTATGTTTCAGGGTTTGAAATGGCAGTCAGTCGACCCCACATGCTCTACAGTCCCATAAGCATGAAGCAGTGATAACTCCATCTGATTTCCTTGAAAGAAAACTCAGTCTTCATTTTTAAAACTTCATATAAAGCAAGTGAACTTTTCAAAATGACATTATTCTAAGAGAGCAGTGAATCCTAATACATGGAGACAAGGATTCGTGAGGTCAGAAACATCAGTTTTACAGAAATGTCCTGAGGGATGCCTGAACGTATTATCATGAGACCTTTAACCTCTCACTTAGGCCTTACTGCCCATCACTCCACTTCCAATCCATTTCTAACATTTTACTTGTCTATGAACTTCTTGGAATGACAAGAGGATGATTCACAATATATAGTGAGGCTTCCAGGAAGCTTTTCCACACAAAGCTACAGGGTAAGTGAATCAGCCTTTTGCTTTCTCCCAGGAACTACTTATCTTCAATCTTTCAATTAAAGGTCAAAAAACGAAAGAAGGCAGCCCAGTCATCTATTATGTTTTTTTCCCCTTTCCTATTGTGAGAGGCTCTGCTCTCCACAGTTGTGTCTCAACCAGTTTGATATTGTTTTCATTGGCAGAAATTTGAAAAACAATTTTGCAAATTTAAAGAACAAAAGGAGAACTGTAGAGGATGATAGCAATTTCTCTAGTGTATCTTTTGGTCAGTAGTAATTTAGAGCCTCCGGAAAGAACCAAATCTACAGCTTTTATCATAAGTTAGTAAACAGTATTTTAAGTGTCAAACTGAGAACGATTTTAAAGGCAAGTATATCTCCCATTCCTGCTTTATTAGGAAGGAAAACACAAAAACAGAACCATACAATAGCAGCATAGCTATTTTGTTTGAATTTCAAGATAGTAAAAAGCTGGGTTTGGATTTTATCTGCAATGCACATGGTGAGAGGTGGCAGAGGATGTGGATTAGCATCCTATGCCTATTTCATGGCTGCCCTAAGGCCCTGTTGTAGCAGCTCAGTCAGAGCACAGATGGGTCACCAGGCAGACATAAGTCTCATTAAAGAATACCTGTGGCATCAAGTGTCTCTGTGCAGGTCAGAGAACCAGCTCTGCTTGCTCTGTGCCAACTCCAGGCAAAAATCTAACATAAACAGGGGGTGAATTTATGGAAAGAGTCACTAAAGAGGAAAGCATGTGAACAAAAAACAAAGATAAGAGAAAGGAGAAGCTGAGAAAATGCGATCTGTCAATCAATCAGTTCAAAACCATTTCAGACTTCATTTTAGGCCATTTTTTTTCTATGAAAAAATATAAGACTCCAGGTAAATTTAAAAAACCATTTTGTTTGAGGTACAAAAATAATATTTATTTTAATTAATCCAGCCAGTTTACTTACTCTTTTGTTAACAGAGGTTTGTGTTATCGTAAAAAGTGCTTCACCAATAAAGAAAGGTGAAAAGGTGCTCTTGGACAAAAAAAAAAAAAGCATAGGTGACGTTTGAAAAAATTACTCATCTTGTCCCCAGATTTATTTTTAGACCTCAGAAATTCTGTCCATTGCTAAAATAAAAGAAAATCTATGCTGCTGTATCCCCTCAGTCAGCCACTTCAAGAGGGCAAAAGCTGCTGAAAGCCTGCAGGCTGGAGAATGCACACAGCTCCCAGCAGGTGAAGCTGCCTTCCATTTCCACACCAGACTTGCAAGTTCCATTCCATTTCCATTTCCACTTCCATTTCCACACCAGACTTGCTTCACCCTGGCAAGTTCCCTGGCACCCCTGCCACGTTTGGAGGGAAATGTGTCCCATGCCAGTACTACTGTGCACGTGAGGTCAGGAGTAAATCAAGCCCTGTTGTTGCTGTATGCAATAATGGAGATCCAAACCCTGCTTTTTTCCATGACCACTTTTACCTGTCCTGCCCTGACAGAACCACCTCTGCCCACACCTCTGGGCCTGTGCCTGGATGGGGGGTCCCTTGCCCAGTGCCCGATGCCGGTCCCTGTCCCAGGGAGCAGAACACTTGAAAGGCTGGGAGCTGGTTCATATCTGGTACAGGCTCAGCTGTTTCCCTGCAGCGTTAGCAGCCTGTGGATAGAGTCCAGCGGGACTGAGGGAACGGCCGGCTCCGTGCTGCTCCGGGCCCGGCACAGCCACTGCCAGAGCTCGCTCTGCCCGCAGGCCCGGCCCAGCCCTGCAGCCGCACCCAGGGCACAGCAAAACCTGTGCAGGAAATAATGATCAATGGATGAGTCTGAATTAAATTGCAAACGCGAGATTAAATTTCCTTCATGAATGACAGCGTGAGTTAGCGTTAGTAGCTCTGCCACAAAGCAGCTCCTTTTCTCTTGCTGATAACGGGACTACCGGAGCATGTGCTACAAACGTTGTTCTCCGCAGCTCCCACACGGGCCCAGCTCCACGCGTGCCTTGAACAACAGCGGTGCTCAGGCACGGCTGCCTCTTTGTCACCTGCACACCCCTGCACGCCACCACACTTACAGAGATCAAACACACCTGCTGTTTGTGCCCTTTCAAAGAGAGAAATCTTCTTTTAAATTAGCAACTGATCCTTGGCACAGCCAAAGGAAAAGGTCTTTAAAAAGAAAATCAGTCTTGTCCTGACCTGTAAAGAGCCTCACTCCTCTAGTCTGGCTCTCCTTGCTCCCCAGAACTGCACCTTCAGTGCAAAAGGGGCCTGAGTGAAGAGCAGGGCCCTGGTGAACTTCCAGCACCCACAGCAGATCCAACCAGCACCTGTCTAATGCTTAAGGATAATTTTCATAGTTATTCCCAGCCATTCCCTCAAAGATACATGCTTATGGTTTGCACAGGTTTCACTGCGAGTTTTGCATGCTGATATGGCATTTTAGGGGTTAACTTGATTAATATAATTTTTTGATTATTCCCCATCAGATTTGTTGATGTAGCACAAGCCTGTTGGGTTTTCCTGAACAGCAGAATTACATCACACTCACCTCTGGCTCCTTGACAAAAAGAAGCAATCTTCTCTGAATTCTACAATTAGTAAAAGTTCAGATTACTGAACTTATTTTCATAGCAACACTTGACTGATACTGTCATTTCATGGAAGGGGAACCAGAAGCAGTGTTTTGGACTGAGCAGTAGTCCAGCAGTAGTCCAGCAGTGCTGGACTGAGCCCACACAATTTTGTGGTGTTTTCTAAGTGTGACTTGACCTCATATTCAATGGAGCCACTGTCTCCAGCACTCCACATGGGTCTGTGCAGGATTTCAATACTGTAATTTCCACTGTGTCCCACTATCTGAAACACATCTTGCACCTCATTTTTGCCTACAAATCCTTGCTCCCAAAACTAGAGAAATTGTCTGAGAACTTGTGTTTGCAAGAGCTTCTAAGGATCAAAGAGAGTTGGGAGGGAGGAGAAACAAGATTCATATCAGTCTTTCTAAAATGCTCAAATCTGAAAGCACAAGAATAGTAAATGGGAGACCTGATCATCCTTTCTTGTTCCCAGCTGGTAACCTGGGCTCATCTTGACAATATTCTAAAAGTAATATCTTCATGAAACAAAAGGAATTTTTAAAAGCCATGACTCATATTTCCCTAAGAGACACACTAAATAGAACAGAGCCAACCCTTTCTTTGACACCCTGTGGATGTCAAAGAAATTAATGCAATAAAATTATCCTAAGGACAAATTATTTTAAAATTTCAAAGGAAATTCTGCCTTGAATGAATAAGAAAGCTCAAATGTGCACAAATATCTGAGAATTCATGACATATTGGCCACAATTAGGCCCAATAACAACAATAAAATAGACTTTACTGATTTTGGAAGCAATAAAAAAATAAAGGAGAGACCAGGACTATGGCAGGAAAAAGTATGAACAGTCTTGCTCTCTGGAGCCCCCTTTTTAGTAACTTGCTTTTTTATATATACTGACTATACTGGCAAACAGCCACACACTTTACATATATCATCTACAGAAGAGCTTACCAGTCTATCATTCTCAGTAGTCATTGAAAATCAGTAAACGCCCTCCCTTGTTGTGTCCTGAAACTCTTCCAGGTCCAGGCTATCACTGAAGCTGAAGTTTATATGATGGCTGAGGAATGGAACATTTCCAAAACAAACACTTTGAGAAAAATGGGCAGACTGCAGATGCATTATCAGCTGTAACAATGCTGAGAGAATCTGGGGAGGAGAACAGGGTGACATTCTATCACAGGATATTACTGGCATTTTAGTATGGGTATAAAAATGACCATGGGTCAGACACACCACTGTCTGGAACTGTGTGTAATTACACCAGCAATTATCTTCTTGCTAATGTAGTCCAAATCCAAACTCAGCAATTGTTGCAGTTTTCCATATGGCAAAGTTTCTATTCTTTTTGATAATGAACACCAACAATAAATACAGAAGTTCCAAAGTGTACTGTGAGTCCTTTATGCTAATAGCTCACAAAGATCCTTTAGGCTTCTTGTCAACTTTCAGAGCCCTTAAATCTAGAGAAAGGCAATGCTGCTACAAGAATCATCCTCTATTCACAGGGAAAGAACTTACAGCATGTTTTACGAAAGGTTTGTCTCTGTGGGAAGAACTTCCTGTTCACTTGCAAGTGAAAAGTTGTCTCTGTAGTGCATCAATGCTCTGCAGATGACAATCACTGAGCCTTCCTCTGAGTGCACATTTGTACTGCAGGCAACATCGGGAGGGAACAAGAACCACAGCAGTGTGGAGTGACTCACTTTCCCAAATATGAAGTGGAAAACTCTTTGATCAGACATTTCCTGCTTTGCCATTCCATCCTGAGAACACAGCAAGAACTACTTGTAGCAGCATGAGCAAGCAAAGCCTTCATTGAGTTTTAATGAATTAGTGTCTTTTGCTGAACAGCTTTGTATCTGGTTCTTGGCTCTAGTGCAAGTTATGAATGGCAGGGACAGCTTAGTATACGCTTGCCCAGATCCTGAACATCAGTGTATTTTCAGAAGACAGAAAAAATGATTCGTGGAAACCACAAGAAGAAAAATATTTAATCCCGGGGCTGGATTTTTGTGTGTGTTTGTGTGTTCCCTTAAACATAAAAAGGGTAGATGAAAATCTTTAGTGATACTTTGTACCAGCAAGTAAAAAGCAACCAGGGCAACTGCCCTAAGATGGTTCCTTGACATTTCCTGTGATGTAAGAGCCTGTCTGGAAAGTATAACCCGAGCCAGCTGTGCATCATCTGCTCCCTCCCAGCCCGAGCCGGGGAACCCGCTGGTATTGCGGGGGCATGCGGTGTTCCAGGCAGCCCAGCGTGCCAGGGGAGTCCTTGCAGGGCTCATTAGCTGGCAACACTTCCAGCAGCCCCTTCAATGGCTTCTCCCCCTGGTGATGTTGGAAGCCTGGAAGCACACGCAAGCTGAACTCCCTCTCCACCTCTGTGAGCTGCCCTGAGATTCTGACTCACCTCACTGTATTTTTTAAAACATCGGTGACCTCTTTTCTCCTTTTCCCTCTTTCCGTGAGGGAATTGCATAATGGGTGTGAGAAGAACGCTGTGCCCTGGCAGCTGTGCAGGGCCATTCCCAGGTTTTGTGTTTCAGCACGCATTTGTCATCATACACTGCCATTTCAGTACAGCTTTCCTGCTTTCCACTTTAATTAACTTCTGCTACTAACACTTCATATACTGCTCTGAGTTTGAGGGTATGATAGGCAAACATTACAATTGTTAAGCAGGTGAAAAATATCAACAATAAGCAGGGGATTTATTGCAATCAGTCAATATGCTCAGCCTTGCAACTGCTCAGTACTTTATGCTCCATAATTATATGGTTGCCACAGTGTAGCCATTCAACAGTGTTATAATTAGTGAGTAATTAACTGAAGCATTTGATGACATGCTGCAGAGCACAAAGCATGTGTGCTGTTGATAGCAAAAGGATACATAAATTGTCTTTCTAACAATTTTCTGCAACCATCACAATCTCAATTGTTTCTTGCTTGTGATTTTCACAACTTTTCAGGTGCTGCACAAGATCAGAAGCATTTACAGCTGATTTTGATGCTACCACAGCATTTAGGCACTGAGCTTCGATTGAAATCTTTGATATTTAGTTGTCTTTGTGGGTCTCAACCTTACAAAAACACACCTCCTGAGCTGCCTCAATACATCCATACAATCAGAGCTATGTATCTCCCTCTATTGGTATATTAAAAAAAAAAAAAAAAAAATTAAAAAAAATAGAATTGTTGCTTATTCCTGTAGGGTAAAGATTAAATTCATGCTAGTACAACTGAACCCCCACTAAGTAGTGTATTAAAATAGCTATTCTGTTGGAAAACACAGCCCTAATTAAGAGAAAATTGGAATGGCTTAGCATTGTTCAGATCAGCTTTGTGTAGGTCCTGCTTTTAAGCAAAACATTTGTACATTATTGATATTTTTCAACATAACTAATGAAAATACAGAGACAGAAATTCAGTACAGCACTGAGTGGGAAAGATGTGTGTAAAGGCATGGTGAGGTGTGCCTGGTGCCTGCAAGGAAATGAAGGAAGTACAGATGTAGGGGGACAGCAGACAGCATCTGCAATTTTATACCAGATAAGGAAAAAATCTGCATGAGAAAATTTGAGTGCCACCCTGAAAGCTGCTTTGTGCTCCTTGCATCAAATCTTGGACTCTCCACAGGACCAGTGACGTGCTTCACTCTGATATTTTCAATCCATTGTTTGTTTTTTAATTGTTTGGGTTTGTTTGTTTATTTTCTGCTTTTCAGCCTTTAGCTTATCCAAGTATTGCAGGCTATTTAAAGGCCCTTTCTTTTCCCTTTGTTAGAATAGCAGCACTGCTAGCTGTGCATGTCCATACATAATCTCCAGTAACTTCTGCCAGCACGGAGCTGGAACACCTTCCAATTTTGTTGTCTTTTAAGTGAATTATTTTACATTTTCTGGTTGTGGTGGCTGAAACATTTGGTCATAAATATACAGGAAATATGGATGTTTCTTATAGAGTGACTGTGTCAGCTTGAATTTGACAGAACAAGCCAAAGTAAGTTATTTGCTCCCCTGAACTGAAAAAAAAGTAATCCTTAGTAAGCTCTGAAACACTGCACAGCATCTACACACCTAAACACAACAGTCTGTAATTTCCTAGTGAGTGCTGGCTGCTGAGCAGTGTAGGCAGTGCTAAAATCTACCTGTGCTTTTGTAACGAAGCCATGGTACTGAAGCCTTAAGTTTGGATTAGCAAAAAGTAAGTTTCTGAAATGCACAGTCATGTGAAGGGACTGTGATGTGCACAGTAGTGAGATGGTCAAAGTTCCCTGACTGCACACGCTGTGCATTTAAACCAGAAACTGCATCAGCCTCTGCTGTGGGCGTGCAACTTCAACTTGTAGGAGAAATGGCTTTGAGCACTCTTGTAACCCAGGTGGAATATGTGAGAAAACCACGAAATTGACAAAATTCCTCACACTTAATCAGCGAGTGACCCTGGCATGTGTGAGGGGTAGCAGTGGGACTCTGTCATAAGTAGATGTCACTGTTTATTTGCAAAGCAGAATCTGCAGTAAGCCAGGCTGCCCTCCTGCTGCCTGGTAATGTGCCTTAGCCTCACCTTCATGATAACCCAGCACATAGAGAGATTTAAGCTTCATGCTTGTTCATTCCTTTTCAATCTCTGCTTCCTAGCATAGACTGCCAAGAGGAGAACCAGTCTGGTAACATTTAGCAGGATTTCTTTGTCCATTAGATACCAGAATGAGACCAAAACCTGCTGGAAAGCTGTTGCACAGCAATGAGTTGTCTATTCTAAAGGACCTGAATCATATTTTCACCAGTGACCCAGTACCAAAACTCCCCTCAGCCTGCAGTTCTCCATCTGCCATTTACAGGAGGAGGGTGAGAGATATTTAGCAGTTGTTTTCTACGGTGACCAAACAGCTTTCAGCAACTTCGGGGAGAGAAAGGCCAAGTGTTTTTGAGGCCCCTACTTGAAATGCACACACAGATTGAAACACAATCCCCTCAAACAATACAGGATTTATCACAGCTTCTCCACAAAGCTACTGCCATGTGCTACTTGGCTCATTAGCCAGCTATGCAGATGACCCTAATTTTTACAGATACTCCAAAATTAAGGGTAAAAAATTCAGCTTAGACTATTCTATTAGCAAGGTAATGAACAAGAGCAGAGACTCTAATCACACTGGTTTTCAGCAAGGAGGAGCAGCCTGCCATACCAAATGTTTCATTTTTGGGGACATGGTATATAAATACCATAGTATATCAATAACAGGTAAATCAATTGATACAGAATTAGATGTCATGTACAGAAACTGGGATGTTATTGCTTTTCCAATATAGCTCATCTTACACTCTCTTAATTTCCATTAAATAATACTTGGGAAGTAGAGCACTTTTACAGTTTCTCTGTTTAAAAGGCGAACTTTAATTGTACTTTTTTGTTGTTGTTGTTCTTTACAAAAGAGTCCAGAACATCCATCTGTGTTTATTACTTTGGGTAGTAAAACATTTGGGGAAAAAAATGCAGGAGGCACTGCTTTGATGAAATCTGACCACACTGAAATCCTGAGACAACACCGGTAGGGTGCTGATAAAGTTCCTCTAAAGCTTTTGGCAGCTCTGCCATGTTCAGACCAAGTGCAATGACTACAGATAGCAAAGAGGCACTTCCACTGCTGGTGTGGAACTGGCAGTGCTTCTGTGTTTCATTTTTGCAGAGATAACTCATCCCCCAGTGTGAAATGTAGCACATGTGTGTGTGTGTGTTGTGGGACAAGGGGTGCCTTTCCATTGCTTTCAGATGGGCAGGAAATGGTGCCCTGTTCTTCTAAATGTGGATGAGTTACACTGAGCTTGGCCACTGGGCCCTGTTGTTCTGTCCTGTAGGAGTCCTGTAGGTGTAGGTTTTCTGTCCTAAGCACACCATTTTATCCTGTAGTTGATGCTGAGCTCTTTAGTGCAGGGTAGACCTAGACAGTCCAAGTATGTCAGACATACTCCACAGCACCTGCTTTTCCCTCAAAAGCTCAGCTGAACAAATGTCACCTCACATCTCTGAGTTAGCCATGCCCCTCATCTCTGTGATGGTATCCATGTAAGTCAAAGCACAGGATTTCTGCACTGTGTCCTCAAAACAGGCAGTACTATAGGCTCAGAGTTTAGGAGAGTCTTGAAAAGAGGCTCAAAGCAGCATTACTGAACGTGAAAGGGCAATGTCCCTGGGGACATGTGGGGCTTGAGCTGCGCTGCAGTGAGGGAGCAAAGGGAAAAGGGTTTGTCCCATGCAGAGCACTGAAGTGACGTGCTGTCCTCAGCTGATGTGACTGCAGGGAAGGGAGGCTGACCTACACCTTCATTCCTGGGGGGACCTGGCCATCTCAGAGAGGCATCCAGTGCATCAGTTCCTACACACCAGGCTTTTTTGTTTGACAGATAAAGACTTTTGTCATAAGGGACCTTTTCTCTGCAAAACAGTTAAAGAACCCTAAAAAACGCAGCAGAACAAACCAAACACTGGATGTGCTGTCTCCACACATTTCTTTTCTCACCCACACCCAATTAAGTTAGGTCAAAATAGTTCAGTGACATTAGCAGCCCCTATAGTTTGGTCTGTGGACTGCTTATACTTTTCCTTGCCAAAAGTAAAATTAAAAGAGGTGGTATTAAGTAACTCCTGTAAAGTAACTCAAATAATTAATTTCTTGCAGAGAGGTACTACAATCCTCCACAAATTTTCCTTCCCAGTATGGAAGGATTTGAGTAAGAATAACTACCAGACATCAGCTGAAACCCATTACACCCTCTAGATGTTTTCTATGGTTTCACAGGGATATGGTGCTCTGTCCTAATTAAAAATACTCTGGCAATTATTAAAACAAAGCTCACAGCATACCTGTGGAGGGCCCTGAATCTAGTCCAGCTATCTGATCTCCTGGAAAGCTGCAACTATGTGCATTTTCATAATCCCATTCTGGAAATGACAAATGGGGGGAAAATCATCCCTCTGCTGAAGTCAATGGTGATCTGTAGGGACAGTTTGCAGCAGAGACACCTTGTCTAGGTCTGGCAAGCAGGAAAGAGTTACAGGACAAGGACATGTCCTCCAAGAAAGGAGACTACACAGGCAACCAGAATGATGGCACTCATTTTGCTGCTTAAAGAGAAATCTGAGATGTAACCAAAGGATTTTCAAGGACTAAAAATACATGAAGAAACAGAACTGAAAGTTTCTATGTATGATGCAACCTGGGAAACTTACTGAAATGCAATTCATGCTACTTGAATAGGAGCATCTAATCATTTCACCTTTTCATATGGATTTATCCTGTGGTTGCTAATTCAGGTACAAGACCAAATAAAGAACAGGGCTGTTCAGTGCAGATCAGAAAGATGTAGATGAAATTGCATTTAGATGTGATCTCATCTGAAAGCTCTTGAATACTTAACACATGCTTGAACCCATCTGTGAAACAATTAATTTCTCCCTATTTTTCAGTGAAATATTTATGAGCACACTGAATGATTAAAGATAGGGGTACCTGTGGATTCTCTTCTCAGACTTTTAGACTGGAAACTTTTTTTTCTAACTATCTCCTTCAAAAGAAATATAGCAGTAGGTACAGAGAAGAAACTAAATATCTGATGAAAATACCATGAGCCATCTGTCGTGGTTCTTTTGACTAACTTGCATGTAGCAAAGTAAATCAGATGGATGTCCCACTCAAGAGAACCAAAAAGGGCATTTTTTGAAGTATATGGACAATTCAAATGAGTTTCAAAATGGTGAGGGAGAGGTGTAAAATGTTATTAGAGAATAATGGAATTTCTGTGCCTACCATACCTCAGAAGAAGGAAGCTCCTGTACTTCACTTCTTTGCCATTCATTTTATCTTAAGCAATCCCTGAACCCTTTCTGATGTTCTGTTAGGTGGAAGCTGATCTCATTTAGTCATTGTAGCTGTCAGAGCTTTGGCAGTGGTGGAGCTCCAACTATGTGCACTCCCTCTGCATACTTACTCCAGGAGAGTTGTAAAAATAATTTATTTCAGCTCAAGCTCATTATTTCCTTTCTCTTAGAAAGTGATGCAGCCTAGTGAGACTCTTTCCTCCCTCTCTACATCCTCAAAAGGTCATTGCTCATTTGCTTTTATCTGATCTGGAAGCAAATCTACAAGTTCACATAAGCAAATTGCACTTTCAGTGCCAGCTATACATGCATATCATGTTTAATATCTTAGCTGTGATCCCTGCATTCTCTATATGATGACATATTCAAGAGCAGACAACTTTGTAACTCATCAGAAAGTGGCACAGATTGCAATTAGGATTACCGTATTATTCCATGGCCTGCCTTGGTCTTTGAGCCAAGGATATTTATCTGTCCTCAGATTGCTGACTCATCACAGCAGTTTTCCCAAGAATGCTGACCTGAGATCAGCAAGCAATTGTATTTTGTTATCTCTGTACCAATTGCAAAAACACTGCCTTTGAAATGAGAACAGTGAGAGGTAAATGTAAGAGTGCTCTTCGAGATCCAAGGGCAGTGGTACAGGTGGTGCACACATTTCTCTGAGATGGCAGCTGCCTGCAGGCGACTCTCACAGGCAGATCTGGCATAGACACTACTTAACTGAGCTAAGAGAGATTGCATTTTTTCATTGCTTGTAGCAATGTTCTGTTGGTCAGCAGCAGCGCTGTATAGATGCTTGTACACACAGCATGCATTAAAGACACGTGGCAACCGTCA
Source organism: Aegithalos caudatus (assembly GCA_013389925.1). Taxonomy (NCBI): domain Eukaryota; kingdom Metazoa; phylum Chordata; class Aves; order Passeriformes; family Aegithalidae; genus Aegithalos; species Aegithalos caudatus. Next base: position 772,884 of record WEIU01019284.1, read on the forward strand.
TAAACTTGCCCAGAGCAGAAAAGGAAACAATCTTGCTTGTAAGAAATGAAATTTCACCAAAGATCATTTCTCATAGATATTCCATTTCTGTAGCTTCAAAATTTGAAAGACATTAGGATCAACAGTGTCTATCACCTGTGGCAAGACACTTGTATGCAGATGACACCCAGTAATGACACATCTGGGTATGAAACCTATTAGCACTTGCCACACAGAAACAAAACCACCACAGGGTACTATCACTAACCTGGGAATGGCTCTATGCTTCCAATCATGATACCAAGGTAATTTGTAACACAGGAAAAGCACATCCCTGTGTTCTACTGACAGAGGTCTCTACACACATGTGCCTGTGCTGACAAGGTGTGTCCTGCCAAGGAACACAGTTCCACTGCCTGTCACACATCCTGTGTGCCACCCAACGCTGCCTTCACGTGTGGATTGACTGGACAGCCCTGTCTGAGCCTTACCTTGGATATGTTTGTTCACTGTGCAAAGCAAATTCTGCTAAAAAGATTGGTCAGGACAAAAAGCCCAAACTACTTACTGCTCCCTGCTGTAGTCTGGGTCAGGAGAAGCTGCCTGGAGGATCTCAGAAAACCTTACTGAAGAGAAATTAGGAATATATGTCTTTGGAGATCCTTCTGGAGTACAGGGCAGGCTACGCTGTTAAAGGAAAAGAATCAATATACAAGAAACCTTGAGCACAAGAAAGACTAAGACTGCTCCCAGGAAACTGACAGGACTGCTAGACAAAGCCCCAGAAGTGCCTGGAAAAGTCACTTATAGACAGAAACTTCCTGAGGCATCTAAAGGTCTACAAAGGTCTCTCCAAGAGATGTTAGAACTTTTCCAATCCAGAAAAAAAAAAAAAAAATGGACATTTAGAGACAAAAATACAAAGATGGAGGAGAGGGTTCACTTTTCTGTCCTCAGCAAGGACAGAGCAGGCTCAGGGTAAGCTCTGCCTGCAAGCTTTTCATTGAATCTCTCACCAGGCACATCTGAGTTTTCTCTGCTGAAAGAGTTTCCCTGTTGCCATGTATCACTTTGGTTTTCAAATAATTTTCAGCTTTAAAGCCTAAGAATCCTTTTAGACATTCTCAGTTCCAAGAAACAGTTGGGTAGGACCACCTCCGTGCTCTGTCCATGCTGGGTCCTGTCAGAACTGGCATGGTTTGTTCTGAGCTCTGAGCAAGCTGAGATGAACTGAAGCAGACTCTGACCAGGATCACGTGGCTGTGGCTGTGCTTTGGCTCACTCTAAAACATTCTCATTTTGAACACCGCAGCTCTCATACCCTGCTACTAATGGAAATTTCCTTGAGTAACACTGTGTTGCTTCAACCCCTTTGAGGCCTAATCCAGTGCCCACTGAGATGAGATAATGCCCACTGATTTCAATGGGCTGTGAATTATATCCTTTATTTCTGACTTAAGAACTCTTTTAACGTTCTTCCCTTTCTTTATTGCAAGGTTTAATTCTGCATTTCCCCCTCCCCTTCCAAATTACAAATTCTGCAGCCAGTGCACATCCCTCAGTTGGATTCCTGTTCTGAGGAGCAGCACCTGCAGCAGCCACTCTGGACACCCACCCAGCCATTCTCCATCACTCCTCCTGCACTCTCTCTTTCACTAATAAAAACTGGCATTTCACATTTCAGTTGTAACACACCTAATCAGCTACTTCTTACACATACAGAACAGCAAACGTGGCAACCTCTGACTCCTGCTCCACAGTGTGGGTTTCTTGACAATAAGACATTTTGTTATTCTTTCCAAACATGAATGTGCTGAACCTATTTCACATCCTCTTAAGCATGCTAATTCCAGGTGGGCTTTATTAGTATGCAGAAATTAAGTCTCAGGAAACATCAGCAGATGACATGATCAGTAATGTGTGATCAATGCTTCACCTTTTGCCCTGAATTTGATTAAGTACCATATAGCTCAACAAAAAAAGTAGTTTATTAAAAAAGAAAAAAAAAAAAAAAAAAGCTGAATAGTACATGCAACAACACCGTAGTGATTCTCTGTTCCAGGGCATGTTTGGTAGTTCTGATGTTCTGCATTCCAAAATCCATGTTGCCTCAATTACCAGGTTTCTGGGAATGCATGCCCAGATGCAGCAAAAAATACAACAACAAGTTCAGACTTCTGTTATAGTAATAAAATATGTACAGAATAAAAGTCTGAAAAAGACATATCAAAGTCAGAAAAAATGACCTCGCAGGCAATGAAATGTGACTTGTGCTCAAAGTCAGCACAACTCTGTGCCCATCCTGAGTCCTGCTCTGCCATCCAGGAATCACTGGGTGCTCCCTGGACCTTGACTGGGCCTACCTAAGCATGGATGGGATGGAGGTCTGTGACATTCCCTTAGAGTTTCCCCACTGGTGCTGACAGTAGCAGAAGCACTGGAAGTACTTCCCAGGTGGGAATAGCTTAGGCCAGGGCTAAGGTGGTCAGTTCCTAGAAAGAAGCCTGGCTGCCAGCACAGGCCGTGCCGAGGGGCAGAGAGCAAAATTCCTACAGGCCCAAATGCTTCAGCCACAGAAATGGGCCGGGGAAAAGGAGGAATTGTAGCAAGCCATGGTCTTGCCTTTAGCCAAATACAGCTTTTTAGGGACAGGTCTGTGTGGCCTCACAATGGGAGGTTTGTCTCCCTGTGTATATTTTCTGATTGCCAGAGTTACTGCACAGTAAAACCTGAAGGTTTGGCTTAGTTTCAACGCAAACCAAAGACCTTGCCAAGCTTCCAGGTCCACCCAAACCAATACATTAACTCAGGCTCACCTGAAATTTGACTGAGGGTTTTT
>WEIU01019284.1:775804-786541 GCA_013389925.1 Aegithalos caudatus
TTTTTTTTGGGAGGGGGTGTGTTGGTGAGGCAAGGGCTGCGCGGCAATGATTGGGTTTTGTCTTTCTCTTTAAATGTAGTCACTATACTACTTCAGGTGTTACAGTCCCCAGTTGCAATGAGCCTAATCACTTCAAGCTGCTCTACTGACCTGAGCTGCCAAAGCAAACCCTTTCTGAAAATCCCTCTTGTCTTGGCAGCAGCTACCAGTATGCCCTGGCAAAATCCCAGAGCTCCTGAAGCCTATGATACTGTAAAAACCCAAAAATGTTAGCAAAGCTGCACAGACAAAAGAAAAATATTTTTAAAAAAGGGATGTGGGACCCCAAGTGGATTCAATGTCATTTGAAAAAAAAGAAAAGAAAATAAATCTCTACTTCTATATTTCAAATGTAATAAAAAGAACCAGGATTGTTACAAGACTCTCTCCCTCCAGAGTTGAGTACCTGGGGCTCTGTAGCACTCCATGGGCTCCTGGGTGTCCCAGGGGAGTCACCCAGACCTCGGTGTGTGTCTGTACTCCCCTCAGCAGAGCAAGAGTGCAGAGACTGCCACATTTCCTTGCTTTCTGCCTTCAGCCTCGTTCTGCTGCCTTTCAAGGGCCATCATCTGAGTGCATTGAATCAATTTCAACCAGTAAACTGCATTATGTGTTTGGACACAGCCACACTCAGGTTTTGTTTTCTACATTCTTTTAAATCCATACAGTGTATTTAAGCAATGAGCTACACCAGGCAGTGGTGAGTGAGTGATTACTATACTCTTCAGGTGTCATTATGCCATGGGAATTAGGAAACCAGAGCACTCTACCACCTGAGAAGTGCACTAATCCTGTAGAAATGCACAGAATGGGAAATTTCCTTCTTAAACAGAATTTATGATCATAAATAAAAGGAGCAGAGAACATTTGATATGGGTAGAATGTCACTGTCAGTCAACCAGAATTGCTACTCTTAAGTACTTCTCACAACATAAAAGTATGTCCAAATAATTATGAGATTATTGTGCAAAGTTTGTCAGTGGGGCTCAAACTACTTTATTAATAAAGAAGCCACACTGTAGCATTGACAGAAAGATCATTTGGCCACCCTGAAGCTGGAAAAAATAGTCCAGAGTGGTGGTGGGGGCTGGGTGGAAAGAAGACTCTCCATGCTTCTGCACTAAGTCACTGACCACCAGCAAGAGATAGTTAAGCCCCTCTCCTTTTCCTTTGCCCATAACAGTCCTATAAGAACAATAGATATACAAAGACTTGAGGAGTTTTCAGCCAGGATACAGCTTGGCTTGACATCAAACGTGACAGAGTGGCTGCTGCTGTCAGAGAAACCCTGGCCTCTCAGCAAGCAACACAGGCCTGTTGGCAGGCAGCTGCTTGCAACAGCTTTGGTGGTCTTCTGCATCAAATGCAGCAAATTAAACAATACAGTTCTTCCCATTTTGTGTTCAAATTCTAGAGATAATTCCTTGTACAACGTATTTTATCAATGGTCAAAATAATAAGCATTCATTTTCCAGTGTTTTGGTGAATCAGGCTAGCACTGTCCGAATCACACTGTATATATTTCAGTATCTTTCATTATCTCAAGTACCTGCTAATCAATAGAATTCAGAGAAATAATAACTAACTTAGCTGATTATCTAAATGCTTGTATTTGCAGCTATTACTACCATCAGTCCAATTCCAGTGTGAGAACTAGGTGCATTTGAAAAAATGCATTTGATATCTAATTGAAAGTACAGCTCCAACCTACAGGTATCCTATGAATCCAAGAGGTGCCTGTGAAAACAGGGCCTTAGGTCTATCTGATTTAGAGATGTGTCCAAAAGGTGCTCTTGCTTTTTTTGGCAGCTCAGGGCAGAGGGAGTCCATTTAATTTAATGGAGTATCTTGACAATCCTGCTACACAACAGAGAGTGGAATTTACCCCAGCAAAGAGTTTTCAAAGCCGAGAGGCATGGTTTGTCTTTTTAACATCACACCTTTCAACAGTCTCCTTGTCCTTACTGAAAGTCAAAAATGCAGGATTTCTAATGCTAAGCTACCACTCTGTTTCTCAGGTTTAGCTCCTGCCAATATGTAGAGGTTGAACAGATGCTGATTTTCCTAAGTCTAAATTAGTACAGACAGTAATACAAGCACCATGTCCTCATTCCCTTTTTCCCCCAAGATTACTAATAAAGAGTCTATTGCTTGGCTACTGATTGTACCACGTGCTCTAATTACTTGTTTCAATGATGGCAAACACATTAAACAAGTATTAAACAGCATTTAAATCAGTGCTCTTTGAAGAGGGAAAGACAAGCAATGGAGGCATTTATTAATCACTAAATTAGTATCCAAATTAGCATGACTTTTGAGAATTTTCATTTTGCAAAAATGTCCTCCTGGGTTAAAATAAAACCTCAGAACAGCTTTTAGAGCATTGAGCTCTAAACAGGTCTGTTTACATCCCCTAGAGCCCAGGAGACTTTTAAGGGGAAAGCTAATGTGAGAAGCATTGACTGTAATGACCCAAGAAAAACATAGATCTTCCTGCCCTGTGGGCTGACACATAAGTTCACATAAAAGCATCCAATGTAAACTGGTTTACGTTTTTTCAAATGCCACCGTGAAATACACTGGTGCCATACAGCATGACTACATCAAACACATAAATGTCACAGGATTAAAGCCTTGTCCCAAAGAGCCAAGAAACCACGAGCACAGCGTTTGCATGCCCCATGTGCCATGGGCTGAGCCATGGGAGCAGTGCCAGCACTGCTGATCCTTCTGCAGGAACCCCCGGCCAAAGGCCCAGGCCCTTTCCCTCTGCGAGACAGTTCCCTCCACAGAGCAGCACAGGCAGCTTTTTTATCTCAAACTGCTAATAGAGATGATAACCTGAGACTCACTCCTGGCAGGGTACCAGTGGGAATAGCAGTGAAATAAAATGCCCACAGATTATTACTGCCACTGCTGTGCCCCAGGACACGGGGACAGTCGGCTCCCCATGACCCCCCGACAAAGGGTGGTGCTAACAGGGTCATGCCACCCACATTCCCATGTGGACTGAGGAGTATGGCCTACAGGATGTTATATTACATCTAATGCTGTATCCAAATCAAAGAATGAGTGATCTGTAACCCTTTGAGACCCGCCAGCTTTGCTCTAAAAAACATCTACTTCAGGAGAATACAACATATAGGATAACAGGCTTGTAATCTCATTACCAAACCCTGACACAGCAGAGCACGCACACAATAGGGTGTGTTAGGAACGTGGCAGCATGCCTGCTAATTAGTAAACAGTGTCAGTCATTTGTCAATTAACGGGTTTTATTTTCTTGTGGGAAGGAAATTTCTAGAATACACATACTCCCTCCATTGTTCTCAGCTGATAGAGGTAGATTTGGATGATTGCTTTTTTCCTGTTGCCTCTTAACATTGCAAATCAAACTGCAATCAGAATAATGAGGTGTCAGTGGTTGAAACCATAGCTGGTAGTACATATTGTCAAAGATTGTTCACACTAATCAACTAATAATGACATAGCTTCCTCCACCAAGCTAAATAAAATTCCCCTGGTTTTGCAACACAATTACTACTAATAACCATAGAAACCTTAGTGTGTTTAAGGAGACTGTTTCAGAGATTATCTGGAGACCTATTTTAAAATGAACTGGGAAGACAGATCTTCCAGGTGGAGCTTATTCTTTAGTAATTAAGTAGATCTAGTTCCTGTGGGTATATAGCATTTTACAGTAGAATGAAGTATTTTTTCTGCTAATGATGCACATGAATTAAAATAGTAGTTATCATGCTGAAGAAGAATATATTAAATATTTAAACATTTTAATAAATACACTACAGTAATAGCTATTCTTTAGTCTCAGAAAGAAAACCATAAGAAATGATACTAAATAAACAATTTTTAAAAAGGATTTACTACTAAAGAAGGAACAATGAATATGCATTTCTTTTAAAACAAAAATGTATTGATTCCTCAAGAGAGAGATATCTCCTGATCAAGTTTTTTAAAAACTATGGTGACACAAATGCTGGAAATACTTTGTGTTCTCTAAGTCAGTAACTAAGTTACTTTGAAGGCTTAAGAAATTATTTGCTTATTGAGCTGAATTTCATCCAGATGCAGCAACATTTTTAGAGAGACATGACAAGTAAGAAGACATAATTGTTGTGACACAAACATTGGATGACTTCATTTTGAAAACATTAATCAGAAGGAAAAAAGAGAAAAAGAGCAAGATCTGAATGAGCAAGTTGAAGTCTCAAGGTTAAAGACACCCAATGTAAAAAACATAGGAAAAGGGGAAAATTCAACTTTTATAGCAACAACAACAACAAAAAAAAAAAAAAATCCCCGTGATGTGACTGACAGTTTTATATCTGAGTTTATAAATGAAGGATACCTAGGGGCACAATTTTATCACCTTGTCAAGTATATTAGAACCACTGTTACCATCAGATTTCTTCAAAAATACTGAGAACAGTAAAGAACAGAGCATATCCCAGCAGTAGCACCCTGAGTCATTACACTAAAACTGCATCATGAAGAAGACATTAGAGAGGAGACTGATGAATAAATATTTTAATAAACATAAGATCCATACTAAAAGAAAACACTGGCCCAGATTCTTCAATCCAAAGATATTTTAGAGGTCCCTTACAACAATAGAGTGTATCATCATTGTACAAATTGCTCTCAAAATTCAACCCAGAATGCAATTTATTTTTTTCATAAAAAATCCCACAAAAACCCAAATAAAATTAATGTATTTTATATAACTACATTTCTTTCCTGATACACATGAGGGGACACTGAGGTTGCATTTTCAAGTTGCATTACGTAGCAACCTGGGCATTTGTGGAGAAAAACTCATAAGCACCTGATTAAGCCTCTTTCTTTTTGGCAAAACAAATAAAATTGTGCTTAACTTGAAATATTTTGCTGAATACGGTGTTTTGCTGAATCAGAGCTTTCCAAAATGCAAACTTTTTAACAGCATCAACTGCAGGCCCCTGGACTTTTGCATGCTTATCTGAACTAAAACCCAACTGAAAGCCTTCCAAGTTTTGCCCATTTCCTAATGCTTTGTGAGTTGTGCCAGTGACTCCTGGGATCCAGATTTGGAATGCATTTTGAATATTTTAAATCACAAATTTCCCCTTAAAGAAAACAGATGTATGCACATATTCACTTGAGTTCTTTATAATTTGAAACAGTATCATTTTAAACCAATCTCATTAGATACAGATGAACAAGTTTGTTTTTATCCTGGCAAACTGCTGTTTCTATTATTCTTCTAGAAATCTTTTGCATAGCATTTTTTTTTTCCTTGCAGTGAGTAATTACTCTTACTCTGCCATCTTGAGACAGACCCAGAAAACAGGGCCATTACTGCATCTAAATGAACCTTTTAAATATAAGGCACACACTGTAAACAATAGACTCCTGATGGCTGACACTCATTTACATGTTTTATTTTAGATGTGGCTACAGGTATCTAATTCCATTATATTCAATATTTCACAGAATTGCCCCCCCTTTCTTTTTTTTNTTGGGATGAATAATCTCCATGAAATGTAAAATGGCTTGAGGTGCTTTGTGCAGCATAAAAACAGGCATTTCAATAGTAATTTATTCCCATATCTGGAGGACTGCTTGGAAGCACTTGCAGATGCTGATGTATTCTCCTTGCATTATCAGGAATTAAGTAAAACATTGGACCAGAATCGATGATCACCACCGATGCACAGATGAATGCCCATAGCAAACTAAGTCTTCAAATTATCAGCTTGCAGAGCACTTCTTGTTCATTTTCTCCAGTGTCTGTCTGCAGTTAACATCTGTTTCCAGTTATGGCACTACCAAAGGCTTCTCCTTTGACTGTTATTAACACACAGGCTCATGGTACACTGGAGTGTACTTCTGTGCAATAGCTGGAAAGGGAAGTCTGACAGGGCTGTCACAGGAAAGGCAGTTTAAATTGCATCTGCCTATTTACCCAGCTGAATTTACCTTCTTACAGCTTCAATCAGATGAACTGAAAGCACTGCACTTTTGTAGAAAACTTTAAGAACAGGAACATCCCACAAAAAGAAAAAAAAAATTATCCTGACAAAAATATCCCCTCCCCAATGTTAAGAGAATTTATTGTAGAATTAAGTTTGGTTATTGAAACTGCTGATTCCCAAGGAAGTCAATAGTTTCCAAATGCCTAGAGGCCTCTAAAAACCTGTGTCCCAGTACAGTCTTAACATCACTGGTCACAAGCTGTCTTTCTCTTGATTTCTAACCACTGAGATCTGTTCCAATATGTTTATTATCCACCTTCCTAAAATGCCTCTCATTATGCCGGGATCTTAAACACTGGGGCAAGAGCCAACTCTGGTCATGTCCTATAGTGACTAATGGAACTGAGGTTTTATCCCAACAGAGACAGGATAACAACAGTGGAGAAGAAAAAGCTTTACTCAGCACCCAGGAATCTTGTGTTTCTTCTGGATGCACTGCAAGTAATGCACCACTGCTCTGTTGGAAGGGAATATGACAGAAGAAAAAATGGAGAAGGGAAAATCTGTTCTCATGGGACGTGTTCACAATCACACAGCTGCATGCTCCATACATGTGCCTTGTGGGATTCTGACTCCCTTTCTATCAGTTACAGCAGAATTTGGCATATCCCTCTTTACAACATAACTGCACAAGAGCAAAAATCTCAGAGATGCCCACTGACACGAAGAAAGCTGAGCAGATGAAGCCTTTACCATTTTTTCCCTAATCTTTCACCCTTTTTCTTAGATTGATTCAGTAAGTTGTCAGTGACACAAATAATGCAGGTTTATCAACCATATTGGCTGAATGACTCTTCCTTGTTCTCTGATTTCCAAGATCATTGCAAAACTTGAAAAAATGAATCCTAATGAGCTGTCACACTATCAGAACATTAATGGCAGCCTACACTGAGTTAGAAAGTGGAGAACCATCACAAACTGCACGCCCAAATATTTGGAATTAAACAAGTGAACCAAGAGTTTTATTTTCACTCCTGAGAGAACACATTAGTTGGACAGCAGATGACAATGGTGAGGAAAATGAAAATAAGTGCACCTATATTTCCATAGCTGCATTTTGAGATCATTTTGATGAAAGCACTGCACAGACTTGTATTTTTGAAACAAAACTGGCAGAAAGACCAAGGACAGAGACTAATTCTGGGCAGTAGTAGTAGAGTTAACAATACAGAAACAAGGCATCTGAGTGGAAGAAGATGCTATTTCCACACAAGGGAATAAAGAGGATGAGAAGAATGGGAAGTGGAAATAGGGTGGCATTAAACAGAATCTGTGTAATTAAAAATGCTAATAGCCTCTTGGAGGCTGTTTCCAAAACAAGCTATTTCCTTTAGACAATCAAAACATCATCAAGTTAACTATGTGCAGAGCCTGATTTCTCCTTATTGCAGACAATGGACTAGAACGCTCCCGCCTCAGGGTGGATGGCAGACAAGAACAAGGAATTTCTTGTTCCTCTCCAACTCTGGTATGAGTTCTTCAATGATGAAGAATTTAGACTTTGACATCCTATGAAAAAATACATTCCCAGGTTCTTCCTTATTCAGTTTGATCCCATGACAATTTGAGCAAAGATCCAACTTTAACTTGCATAAATGAGTCTCTCACTATTATGTACTGGGACCTGGTTGTGACCCCTCTTATGCCAATGAAAAATTGATGCCACATTTCACAGCCTTAAGGTCAACATAAACTGTTGCAGCTGAGTGGATTATTTTTTTGTTTTAAGTCACCCCATTTTACATAGATTTTTCTACTGTTGTTTTATCCTTATGGTCCTGGAGAGATGTACAAGTGAATTTTAATTTCAAGTAGTTTGAGATCCATGAGTCTCTACCACAAATATGACACTCTGTGCATGCAGTGGCTGCAGCTTCAATAAAAAACACATGGTAGGATGGATCTTTCTATTAGATTAGACGTCAGTGAAAATGCCACATCAACAGCAGTGTAACCTCAAGGACCTGCTCCAAATGAGATGATGAACTGAGAAGGTTGAAGCAGCATCTCTAAATCATATTGCTTCACTTGAATGGATGGCAGTGGTGTCTGGAAGTAGAGACTGGAGCTGGATGATTTTGAACTTTAGCATTAAATCAAAGGACTTGATTTATTTCAGTAATAGCTCTTAGGATTATTCTATTCAGTGAAGTGTTATGTGTGGTAGGAAAGAAAAAATTACAAAAATAATTTTGGCTGCTACACAAATGCTAAACAAAACTGAATTGTATTTTTCAAAGATTTGGGTAAGCTGATACAAGTACATTACACAACAAAGGTCTGTGTTCCAATGAAAACAATACCTTTTCTATTTTGTCATCTAGGAAAAAAGGTGTAATTATTCTTACAATTTCATTCTTCTTCTCTCATTTGTGTAACTCAGATCCTTGTCTCATTCTGCCTAAGGTTTTGCCCAGGCTACCACTTATAACTCTCTGGGTTCCTCAGACAGATGAATAACTGCTTGCCTCAGAGAAGTCTGGTTGCATTTTTTTCCTCTTCAAGCTGTTTCCTTCTCAGACATTTTCCAGATCTGACTATGCAGTAGTTCTCAAAAGACAACAAACTAAAAATTTCTGGTTTTTTTCACTCCCCCCAAAAAAATTTTATATTTTTTTTCTCCATTCTTTATGCTGCCTAGAAAAACAGAAGGACAATATGTAGCTTCTAATACCTCACTGTTATAATCAAAGTAGGATAATTGGATGAGCTTCTTTACATATCTGTTGGCATAACACCAATATGGATGATCTGGTTTAAAAACAGTTGCCTCTAAAATGTGATTAAAGGAAGTGCCTGGTCTGAAGAAAATAGTCTAATACATTTAACTGTGAAAAGCACCCATGTATTTTCATGAATGAACTTTAAAAAGTAATCATTCATTTCATCAAAGCATAAAATAGTCCAACAAAAATAATGGCACTACAAGAACTTACAAGTCAGTGAGTTCTATCAAACTATCAGAATATAAGCTGCCCTTTTCATTAAACTAATGAAAACTTGCTGTCATTCATTATGAAATAAACAGTACCATTCCATTTCAGGCACTTGTCCATCACCAGGAGTATTTAAACATCCTCACTCAGATTGTTCTATACATAGATCATTTTAAATGACTGAGCTTTTGAACCACCAGGAAAGTTTTTATTGGGCAAACCTCCCCTTGCCACACTTGCTCTTCTCCAGATTCATGCACATCTTGATAAAACATTCTGAGGGGAAAATAAAGGGTGGTGACTTGTAGAGAAAGAGCTCTTGTAGAAAAAGGAGAAACATTTTGCATAACATAGAAATGAAATAGATTTCTTTCAAAATTAGTTTCATGGGAAACCTGGCTTTTGCCCTGATTCAAAATTCAGAATGATTGGAGATTCCCAGAGTCCTAATGCAGCCTGGAAAATATGTTCCTTTTCATTTGAGTCAGTTCTCCTTAGGCAATTAGCAGTCATTATGGAGACTGTGAGAAATTTTGGGACCCCCATTTGTTCACAGAGAGCTACTNGCACAAACTAAAACTAAAATAGGTAACAAGCTTACTCTAATAGAGCCATAATAAAACAAAAAGCTTACCAAATACAGGATAAAACTGCTAGTGAGAAAGCTTTTCATCTTTGTTTGATCTTGTTATCTCTGATTCAAATTAAGAGCAATTTCATGGATGTCAATGGAGTTATTCAGGTAGAAATCTGGATTGAGAGCACAATCTGGTTTATCATTCAAGCATATTTAATAGACATAGAGGGAAAATTGTCAAATGCTGTTCATAATGTTCTTTTAATTGAATTAATACTGTAATTCACCTTGCTCAAAATGAAAAGTCTCTTCATGTTTTGATACTGAACTAAACTCCTGCATACTACCAATGCTTATCTATCTTATTACAGAGAAAAAAAACTACAATTGGCCTTTCTGGCTGTAGAGACTGTCTCAAAAATATAAGAATCTACATCTGGTGCCTGATGTGCCCTTTGTCTGACCGATCCAAACAGCTGAAATTCTCCACATGTTGCATAAGTAAAGACTAGTTAGGTAAACTGGAACTGACAGACTAAAGTGATTTTTAACTTCCACAATCAAAGTCTTTACCATACTAGAAATTTACTCCTATGACAAAATGTGTTTATAAGAATTCAAAGTCACTTCTATTAGAAACCTTTTAAAAGAAGCTTAAAAACCACCTTTTATACACCTTTTTTTTTCTCCTTTCACCCGCATTTTACACTCAGTTGTCAATTACACAAATGCAACTCCAAACTCACTTAGCAGAATGTACAGAATAACCTGAGATTTAAAGGAGGAACTGGGGCCATTCTTATCTGTCAGAATTTATGTTCTATTCCAAAGTTTAGGAAATGGGCCAGGTATGACTTTTATATCTTCCTTGTCCTCAGCAGAACTTTGAACATTGTTAAATCATCTTGACTATTTTTATGGGGAAAGAGGACCACAATACTTATTTTCAGAGACGCTGACTCTATGGTATTAATGCCTTGAAAACATGCCAGGAAACTGTATTCTATAGAGTCTCAGCAGTGCTCAGGAGTGTAGATGGCTGGTGGAATTTTAATGCCCATAGATCACTCTGTGAGGGCCACAATCCTGGCAGGAATAAGCTCTGTGAAGGCCTTTTCCTTAGAGATCAGTCCCTGCTCTCAAAGGTGGA
>WEIU01019287.1:0-10877 GCA_013389925.1 Aegithalos caudatus
AAGAAAAAAAAAATTAAAATAATCAGAGAACTATAGACTGACATTGGGGAATTTTCGCACTCCAATCAAAACTTTCTCTAGAAATCTGAAATTGTGTTTTTAGACAGAAGTGGCATTGAGTAAACACACTCTGAGCTATTGATACACACAAGAAGAATATTTAACTGCAAAAAGTAACCAGTAGGAAATGGAAACTACAGCTTCTAAGTGATTGCATCTCTGCTCATGTCTCAAATTAATCTATTTTGTGGCTTATTTCTTCACACAACTCCCAAAACAACAATAATCCTTTAACAATTGCCTCTGATGCATCAATTAAATATTTACTAATGTATACTAGAATAAACCTTGCATCCTTGTATTTCTGAAACTACCATCAATGTATTGATTTCCAATAATCAATAAAAAAATATTCCTTAACTAAAACTACCTACTGCAAATAAGAAAGTAAATTCAAATTTCTGAAATTATTCTGATATTTGTAGATGAAAATTTACATTATCTATTTTTTGAGTTATAAATACAGTTGGTTATCTCACACAAGTTTTCTTCCATTTGGAGACAAAATTCATATGAACAACTTCTGAGATGTAATTTAATTTAGACTTTTATCCAGGTGCCATTCCTTTAGAGAAATTAATCTAAACAATTATCCATTCAAGGCACTTCAATTTTCAGGATATGGTAGAAAAATATAAATAAAATTCTAGGTTCCTGTAAGGCAGGAAATATAAATTTTAGTGGTAAGACCTTCCCATATCCAAATTTTCATTTTAAAAAATGTATACTAGCAGAATAACTGGAAGATTTTTGGGGGATTTTCTCTCCAGGTCACATCCTTAGTCATATATCTAGCTTTAAAAATGCTAAGAGGCAAGCTAAATATCTTCATATTTTATTGTAGGCTATGGGAATGACCTGCAAAAATGGATTTCCAAAATACAATTATTAAATCCTGTACACATCTGGGGATTCAGATTCTTTTTTAGGCTGCCAGTCTTGTCATATGGGCAAAGTCCAAAAGCCCATCAAGAATGTAGTGTTTATGTTCGATGAGCTGCCAAATATAATTAATTTTTTTGAATACTTACATGTTAGCACATTTGAAAGAAAAAAAATTATAAAGAAAAAGGGAATGCAATTTATCATACTAAAATAAGTACACTGAAAAATGTGGGCTTTATATTAGAGACACTGCCAACAACCAGTCATGCATGTCTTTTCTTCTGCCAGTGTTAATCTTGTGCATTGTACTTTCTTTCTTTCTTTCTTTCCCTTTAATTTTTTTTTTTGTTTGTTTTATTTTGTTTTGGTTTTTTTTTTTTTTTTCTATTTGAAAAATACAAAGAAAAGGAACATAGGACATGTGGGTGGAAACAGACTGGAAAAAAGTATAAGAAAAAAGGAATCTCTGAAAGAGAAAAAAAGATAGTGGAAAAAAAGGCCAAGCTAAAATATTTGGGCTAAGAAAAATCGCTTAGATAAGCATCAGTATTCCAGGTTTCTTTAAAAAATCATATTTAATTTGGTTTCATAAAATTGAAAAATCTACTTCCTTACAATCTGCTTTTGTTCTGCCCTGATATTTTGTATGATAGAACACCCACATTTCCACCCACATTTTGGTGAGTATGCCAGGTGTGGAGTTCACAAGTTCTAGTTTAGTCACTTTTTTTTTCCTCTGATGTATACAGGTCTTCCTTTTAACAACAGAGGAGAGACAAACACTATTTTTCAAAAAAGAGATTGAAATGTGATTAACTCACAAAAGTTACCAAGGCAAAGTTACAGTCCTATAAATTACTTAGAACCTCATCGTTCTGCAAATGTTTAAGTGTTTAGCAGTCAAAAGGAAGGTCACAGAATCACAGAATGATAAAGGTTGGAAGGGACTAGTGGAGATGACCTATGCCAACCCCCGTGCTAAAACAGGTTCAACTGGAGCAGATTGCACAACATTGATCCAGGTGGATCTCTAGAGAAGACTCCACAACCCCTCTGGGAAACTTGTTCCAGTATTCTGTCACCCTTCAAGGAAAATTATTTCCTCATATAAGAGATGACAGCCTGAAGCTTCCCCAGGAAGATTGGAGTGGCACTGGCTTTCCTCCAGTCCTAAGGCACAGCTCTTATTTTCCATGAACTTTCAAAGATGATGGATTTGTGCATGGCATGTTTGTCTGAATGGTCTCTAACCCAAACATCCACAAACAAGGAAAACTCTTCCTTTCTCCATACCTTTTCTGTTGCGACCAGGCTCTGATGTTCCTGAGGACTGGCCTTAGCAGTAAAAACTGAAGCAAAGAAGGCATTCAATAATTCCTCTTGTGTCCTCTCACCAGGGCATTCTCCTTATTCAGCTGTGGATCCACATTCTCTCTAACATTTTTTTATGCTGATGAACTTGAAGTCCTTCTTGTTATTCTTGACATTTTTTGCCAAATTTAATTCCAAGTGGACCATAACCTTCCTTGTTGCATCCCTGCATACTCTGACAAAGTTCTTATATATATGCACTGTCCCTTTTTCCATAAACATTCTTCCATCTGAGTTTTGCCAGGTCTTCTGCTCCCTCTGTGTGCTTTCTTACTTAGAATGATACACCACTCTTGAGCTTGGAGGAAGTGATTTTTAGATATTAACAAACTCTTTTATACCACCTCTTAACTTTCAGATCTCTGACCCACTGGACTCCTCCAAGGAGGTCTTTGAAGAGGCCAAAGTCAGCTGTCCTGAAGTCCAGGACAAAACCCTACTTTTTGTCATGTGTCCTCCACACGGGATCCTGAACTTCACAATCTCATGGTCACCTCAAGCCAAGGATATCCCCAACCAGTACTTCACTAATATAGGTCCAGCAATACAATTCTTATTGTTGGCTTCTTTATCATCAGTATCAAAACATTATCATTGGTGCTCTTCAGGAACTTCCTAAGACTGTGTGTGCCTAGCTGCGTTTTCTTTCCAGCAGATATCATTGCTCATGAGAATGATGGCCTGTGATTCTGAGGCTTCTTTCAGCTGCCATCAGGCCTCATTGACTTCCTGCTCAGGTGGCCCATAGTACCCTCTTGTTAGCCTGCTCCTTAATTCTTACCTGTAGGCTCTCAACTCATTCTTCACACCTAGGCAGATCTTGATGCATTCCAGCTGCTTGCTTATACAAAGAGCAACTCCACCCTCTTGCCTGGATTCAAGTACTGATTAGACTACTGTAGCTAATAAATAGCTATGATCATCAGATAAAAATCTGACAGTGGCTCATGTAAATTCAACATATGTAGGTGCAAAAGTCGTGGCATACAGGTTTATTTTAAAAAGAAAAGAAACAGCTTTTTGCTTTCCTTTTTTAATAATATTTTTAAATATTTTTTATGTTTAATATTTTTATCAGGATCACTGTATATGGATCAGCTGAGAATTTGCAATTTTTTTGTTCCTAGAATCAGAGTCAAGATCACTGCTTTCTTTTAACAAGAGTGATAACCTACCTTTTAATACAGACTCCTAAGAATCAGCCACAGAGCAAGATATTAATTACATATAAATAATCTTCTTACC
Source organism: Aegithalos caudatus (assembly GCA_013389925.1). Classification (NCBI taxonomy): domain Eukaryota; kingdom Metazoa; phylum Chordata; class Aves; order Passeriformes; family Aegithalidae; genus Aegithalos; species Aegithalos caudatus. The sequence goes on from WEIU01019287.1 coordinate 3,562, forward strand.
CAAGTTCAACTACCTATCATTCCTGTATAAAGGCAAAAGTTTGGAATTATGTCTTCATATTTTTATAGATTTTTTTGATATTTTCTTTTCCTTTTCCCCTCTAGATTGTTTACATGACTTCCTACCCTGATCTAGATATAGATAATTCAGATCTTCAGTTACCTAAGAAGTAAAATACTAAATATTTCCTGCACTGTATGCTCATTTTTCCCCCAAAAATAAATGTAAATGTGGTTTTTTTTGTATATAGGTTAGTATTTAGGAATCCAAGGTAAGCTTTGAAGAAGATCAAACATGAATCAATTGCTGTATATTTGCTTTCCTGAAGTGATAAAAGAACATTTAGGCATGCTCTTCTTTTAGCAATTGTTCCTCTCTGGGTGAAACGTGTCTCTGATTGACACCAGAAATGAAGAAAAAAAAAGAAAGATGGTGTGATAAAGTCATTGGATTGTATTGGATCACATATCATACTGTGACAATGTTAGTACTGTTCATGGTGACATGGATGACTAATTTTGAAGGTCTTTCTTTAGACAGTATTTTTGCAGGGCCTCCAATATGTTCAAGGAAAAGTTTCTTTTGTTAAGGAGGTCCAAGGCTGATGCATGGTTCTTGATAGCACTGAAAGATGGCAGAATAAGAGACAGTAGAAGCTGATTCCAGCTGCAGCAACAGCAATGACATTTTAAGTAATTATACCACTGAGCTGTCAAAAGACAAAATGTGTGACAGAGAATCTCTGTTAATCTTGGTGCACTGAATGACAGCCACAACGTTGTGTCTTAGAAGATGGGAGTTTAGCAGTTATCTAAAAAATAGGATGATGTAAGACATACAACTTTTCAAAAAACAAGCATTTTTTTGGTACATAAATATGGATAAAACAAAGCTAAACCCAACAATTTCCTAATGGCTTTGTCTTTTGTTATTGAAAAAGTATGATCAAAGTAAAATGCAGCTTCTCATTTATAATCTATTTAAACTGTTGTGTAGTGCTTTCATGCAAGAGACTCTAGATGTGACCATTAAAATACTGAGATCAAATAGAGAATTAAAGATGTTGTCTCTTCTGTGGATGCAATTAGAAACTTTTTCTCTCAGTGAAAAAATACAGAAGGGATTTGCATAAATGTCACACAGAAAAGATTTAAAATCCACAAAGCAATTATATCAGGTTTAAATCTTGTGACCAGCCTAAATTTATTTTCTTTTTAATGACATATTAGTTATATGTGAAATCCAGACCTCATGTCCTCCCTGAGAATGTGCAATTAAACAAAACCTTTTATCCAGCTGCAGCTGGACCCCACATCACAGGATCCTGACACAGATTTGACAAACTGTTTAACTGGTCTATGACACTTGATGGGATGCACTTTTCTCAGAGGGGAAAAAAGAGTTCTAGATAGGAGTTAGTGGGGCTTCTCTTCAGAGCTTTAAATGAGCTTGGAAGGAAAAAAGGGGGAAAACCAGACTCCTCAGTGATGACTAATAGAGTGGTGTGCCACAGCTAGAGAAAATGAGCACTAATTGGATTCTTAAATCTCCTTTAAAAGGTCTTGGCTACAGTGCATGTCCATGCCTGAAATGTTTCTACACTAATACACCCAGCAGGAGGAGCAAACAAGAGAGCTCAAGGCTTTGGCACAATCCCAGAGATCTGACATCACTGGCATAAGTGAAACTGGTGGGATGAGTCCTATGACTGGAGTGCCCTGTTGGGTGGTTACAGGCTCGTCTGGAGGGATAGGCAGGGCAGAAGAGGCAGGAATTGGACCTCTGTTAGGGAAGGGTTAGAATGTATGGAGCTCACAGCTGGCAATGGCAAAGCTGAGAGCCTCTGGATAAGAATCAAGGGGCAAACAAATAGTGTGGATGTCATCATGGGAGTCTACTACAGACCTCCCAGCCAGGACAATGATGCTGATAAATTATTCATTGAGGAACTAAGGGATGCCTCCAAGTCAATTGCTCCTGTCCTTATGGGAGACTTCAATTTGCCATAAATTAATTTGGAAACATCACACAGCTGGTACAATCCAGGCCAGAAGAGTCCTAAAAAATCTGATGGAACAAGGTAAACTATCTAGTTGATCAAGGGTGGGGGAGTAGATGTAATCTTTTTGTATTTCAGTAAAGCTTTTAATACTGTCTGTCACAGGATCCTTCTGGACAAAATATCCCACCACAGCTGGATAAACACATTGTGGGATGGGTGAGCAACATGCTCATGGGTGGGGCACAAAGAGTTAGAGTGAATGAGGTGACCTCTCATTAGTGGGGTTCTGCAGAGCTCCATCCTTGTCCCTGTGCTCTTCAACATCTTTACAAATTACATAAATGGACCCAGGGCTGGAAGGGATACAAGGAAAATACAAAACTGGGAGAAGCTTTTGACCCCTTCAAAGGCAGGGAGGCCCTGCAGAAAGACCTCAACAAATGAGGGGACTGGGCTATCACCAACCAAAGTTCAGCAAAGGAAAGGGATGGATTCTGCACCCGGGGTGGGGCAACCCCAGATATTCAGACTGGGCAACAGGATGCTGGAAAGCAGCACCATGGAAAAGAACCTTGGGGGTGCTGGTCAGTGGAAAGTTGATTATGAGTCTGCAGTACCCTGGCAGTTGGGAGAGCAAACCAAACCTGTCCTGCGAGCATCAGGAACAGCCTCCCCAGCTGGCTTGCACATTTGCAAGATGTGATTGGACAGGGTGCTAATTTATCTCATCTAGGCTCCCTTTCTCAGAAAAGATTGTACCAAATGATCTTCTTCCCTTCCAACCTGAGTTGTTCTATATTGCTATGATTCTTACCTTATGTACACATTCCATGTGGTAGAAAGTCAATGGCAGATCTGTTGCACCAGAGAAGAGATGCTCCTGCCACTTTTGGGTTAAATTACTTCATGTTTATCCCATCACTCATTGGAGGATACTTCTTCCATAGCCTTCATTATCCAATCTATTAATAATTTTCTTACATTTTGTAGCTCCCATATATCTAATATATATCAGATAGTCTTTAAATATTGCTCTGAAGCCATGGCGAATGCTCCTCAGTTTGTCCTGAGGGAAGAACCTTTCCCAAAGTTGTAAATATATTGATTTTAATTTCACCAAATATCCCAGGGTTTTGTACTGTCAGACTTTAAAAGAGAATGCAATTCCCTTTCAGTATTTTGGGTTTTTTTTTTCTAGTATATCCAGTCTTGTTTCATTTAAAGAAAACAGCCTCAATTTTTGCTTATATCATGTCTTCAGCTTCCAGGAATGTCTATATTTTATATATATTTATACATGAAAAATATATTTTATGTATACATCCATTTATTTATAATTTAAACCATTCTAGTTCATCAGAAAGTAATAGGCAATTGCAGGGCATAGCACATTGGCTATAAGGTAGGCAGCTGAAATACATCATAAAGAGTGCTTATTTCTCTCTGTTGACTAAAGAAGAATAAGTTGACTAGCTCAGAAACAGAGAATCAGAAATTGAATGGATTCATTCTGCTGCTTCAGCAAAATACAAGACAGATTTTCTTGTCTTTGATAAGGATTTTGTATTCTCAGCCAGAACTTCAAGACTGTAATACCTTGTGTATCGACATGTTAAAGGACAATGGATTGGATGCCATTGCTCCTACAGTGCACACTGGTTTTCTGCTGCCCTTTTCCTCTTTAATGGGTCAACCAAGAATTTCTGTAAGCCCCTAAAATAATGTGGAAGAAGGACTAATTTGATATGTATAATAATTGTGTAATTATTTATATATATATATACATATATAGTGTAATAATTTATATATGTACGCATATTAATATGTGTAATAATTTATATATGATAGCAGAAGACCAAATAGTGTCTCTAACTGAGAAGGTTGGTTGAACTACAAGAAGTAAATAAGAAGATATGTGGTAATAACTTCTCAGGAGTTCATTTCAGAGAGATTGGGCCTAGGTTGTTGTTGTTTGGGGATTTTTTTAACAGCTCTCTGAATTATGAAAGACAGGAGAAAAGATTTTTCATGAGATAAAGTGAAATTTAGTGAAATGTGAAATGTAGTGAAACAGAAAGTTCATATTGAATTATTGCAAGAACACCTTCTCATGTGCATTTAAGTTTTCTTTTCCTCTTTCTGATAAAATTATCCCAGAAAGACTGCACCAATCCAGTAGTGCTCTTCTTACTCTACTAGTAAAGTCAGTAGATTAGACTAACTGAAATATTTAAGTTCACAGAAGATATCAGCAGATATTTTGTAATTCCCAGAGCATGTATATCTAAGCACTACCTTTTATCAAGGAAGCTTGTGATTTCATGATTTCAGAGTTGTGTTGCTTTTGGGCAAGGTGTTTTTTTTTGTTTGTTTGTGTTTTTGTTTGTTTGTTTGTTTTGTTTTGTTTGTTTGTTTGTTTATTTTTAATTGTTTGTAGGTTTGTTGTTTCTTTAAGAATCTGTATACATATGGCTTTCATCAAATCACATATCATTCCAATTAGAGGCTAGTCAAAATTTCAGTAAGAGATGTCGAAGGTTATCAAATCTCTTCCTACATAATGCACAAGGAGCAAATAACAAAACAAATGAAACAAACTAATAGTATTATTCATCTCAATGAAGACTCATTTATTTAGGTTGGAAAAAACCTTTCAGATACTTAATTACAATTTCTACAATAATGCATGGAATATGAAAAAAAAGACAAAAGGCAGAAGCAAACCTTCAATATAGGCACTAAAAAGAGGTAGTAGCTTTTAAAAAAAGGATTTTGATATCAGAAACGTTGCCTGTCTAAATTGTAGATACATAAGTGGAGGCAGATCACTAAATTTCCTACTCTCAACAATGCCAGCTATCTCTGACAAAAGGGAGAAAGCTACATGTCTCACTTTTCTTATCTTTTTTAGTTACAAAAAGTGGTTAGGTTACACACCCCAATTGATATTCTTTCCTAGCACTTCTGCAGACATATGTCTATATATAGTTTTATATTTTTTCTGTAATTCCCCTATATCTGCACTACAGGTCCAGATATATACCTGATATTTAAGGAATGTGTCTGGACCTGAATTTAAGCAGACTTTAAAAAGTATGGAAAATGTATGTGAAACAACAAAGTGAGAGACCTCTGAGGATCAACAACAAGACAAGGAATAAGGTGATTTATTTACTTTCCTGCTGAGGAGGCAGCTATTGTGTTTTGATTAGTCCAAAAGCTCATAAAATATTTTTGACATTTTGTAAAGTTTGTGGGTGCTGATGAAGCAGCAATAAAGTATTAGGGGAGTATAGCAGTAAAACTGTAGTACTAGGGGTAGAGTTGAAAGTACAGCTGGGAATATTAAGCACTCGACCTCCTCAGATCTCCCTGCAGAAAACTTGAAATCTCTCAAAAAGCACGGGGTACTAGAAATTGAGTCACATTCCATATAGATAAACCCTTAATTTTATTTTTGCTTCAAAGAAAAAGCATGAGTCAACAAGAGAAGAACTTTGAGCTACATAAAATTGTTATCTGTATTAATGGGGCAAGGCCAACAAAATGAAGGCTGGAAGTGCTGATAAATAGAAGGTAGTTTGAATTATGCTGATGTGTCTATTCCATTTTCTCAGCAGACCTTGAGCAGCATAATTAGATTATTTTTTCACTCTGCATCCGAAGGGCATTCATTGTTTGTGTCCCTATCCTTTTTACAGCAAGTATCTGGGAGTGGTATCCTATGATACTAACACTGTCACTGGAAAATGAGTCCTTAGTATGCTTTCAGCTGGAGTACAACTTCTTTCACCTAAAACCAGAAAAGATACTTATGCAGTCATTATTATCTGTACTATGCATTCTGTGAAATACGGGCACAGGCCTCAGTTTAACTTGAACAGATATAGGGACACATCTTTAATTTTAATTTCATTTTGTCTGCCTTACTCTCCTTTGCTTATTCTAAAGTGCAATTTATAGATTAGCATTCATCTGCCATTGAGTAGGAAAACATGAAGAACCCAGGCCCATTGTCACTCAGTTGTGAAACTCCTCTTGAAACAAAGAAAGGAACTAATACTGGAAAATTATAGGATTTTTAAAGATGTTAGAAGGTCTACATGGAGGATAATTTAAGATGGATTTTGGGGAGTGGTGGCGGTACATATCAGTGTTGTACTCTGCTGACCCTCCATAAGGGTTCAAGCTTCCCTCTGGTCTCAAGCTGAGCTCCTAGGATGCACTCAGCTTGAGGTTAAGACATTTAAACTTCAGTGACTACTTGTAGGTTTCTGTACAAGAGCTAGTTAATTGACTCAAGCTGACAGAAGTCTGAAAATATCTATTAGTTGATTACAACTAGCACTTGAAAGGCCCAAGAGCACCTGAGATATCTATGTGGCAGGTATTCTATGGGTCAAAAGGGAAAGATACTCCTGAATGTTACTTGAGTGGGACTGGACAGCCAAGAATGTTCTGATATTGTGACTGTATTAGGTGACTACATTTTGAATGCTCTTCTGGAAGTCAACTTTTGTGGAAGCTCAGCCATTTGATATGCACCACTCACTGTATTAACTACATGTTTAAAAACATGCCTATAGCCATGAACACATGGTAATATAGATTTCCTTAGATTGAACTGAATTGTCTGTTGGGAGGTGGAACTACTTTGTAATACTGGCACAAAATTTGAAAGGTTCATGGTATTCCTGTACTGTGAGCTTGACCACTACAAAATCTACTTTATACAGAGAAATCTACTTACCTTATGAAATTTTACTTTAAAAAATTTTTGCATTTTCCACTGAATAAGCAGGTTAGAAAATAAGCATTAAAAATCTGGGATTACTTTTTCCATAGATGAGATATTGGAATGCAAGTTAGACAAAAAATCCAAGAAATAATGGGCTAAGGTGTTAAAATCCCTTTCATATTTTTCCATAACCAGTATGATCAGGTATTTTCTATATTGATTAGGTCACTTGCTGTTTCTCTTCAAAAACTCAGTTTCAGGAAATAAAATATTAATCCTATTGGGGAATAATGACAACTCACAATTACTGAGGACGAGAATTTTGAGGAGTGATTCCACCTTATGATATGAATAAAAAGGCTTGACTGGTACTCCTTTACGAATGCTGTATGCTGAGAAAAACACTGCTTTGTGCTCTTAAAGACAGGAGTCCTCAAATGAGAAAACTCAATTTTGAGAGACTTTACTCCTAACCAAATAAAAGTCATGTATAATGCTTGAAATTACAAGTGTTCTGCTGTTTCCAGGAACACTTTCCAACTATCAATGTACTTACGGAAAAAAAAAAAAAAAAAA
>WEIU01019288.1:4378-19358 GCA_013389925.1 Aegithalos caudatus
TCCTTAAACAACAGGTATTAAACTGCAGGGCAAAAAAAGCACAGACTGGTCAACTCCAGATAAGTTCAAAGTTTTGGTCCTCTGTATGGTGTAGGGGTTAGACAGGACTGCAACCAGCCACTAGAAACAAGAGTTGCTCTGGTTGACTTTTTCTGAGCTACATTTGTATTTTTCTTCATTATAAAGGCAACCAGGAGAGGCTTGCAAAGTTTTCGACTGAAACAAAGCAACAGTTTGCTCTGATTTTTTTGGTTTTTTTTTAATGCCATGTAAATGGGGTGGTGTAGCAGCACTGATTTCCTCAGCAGGAGTGAGAGGTTGTGGTTATGTTACTTGGAAATTCTGGTCCTGATGAATTGGTCTGAGCACCTAGTAAAAAAGGAGCAGAGAATAACTTTTAATACTGCTTCTCCAATATCCACCTGAAAAGAGAGCGCTATCAAAATGCTGTTGTCCAGGAGCTTGATGGTTTCTTTAGGGCACTGGTTGCTCCATCTTGGGACTGTCTGGCAGTGGGATAAGAACGAGCACCAAAACTCATCCTTCACCCAGATAGGAGTGTGTGCTGCTGCTGTTTGGGAGCTGCCAGTTTGGATCCAGGCTGTGTGAGAACACACATATTTTTCCTTTCTTTTACCAGCAAAACCCAGCACTTGAAGGCTGAATAGGTCCTTTTTGTAGTGGATTTACTTTTACTAAACCCTTCCAGATAAGGGCATTGAGTTGCTTGATAGGAGCCGGGAACTTGTCTCTGCGTTGTGCAGATCAAGGTAGAGTTAAACTAGTTTGCTGACCTGCAGGTCAAACCGGTGTCCATCAACTCACCTTCCAACTGCCTTCAGATGATTGTGGCCATTCCCGTTTGCTCTCTGACCTTTTAAGTCGCTTCCCTTCAAGCTCGTAGCAATGTCTATCGAATTTCGTGTCCTGCTTTACCCATTATTCCAGCTTTTTATTGTCATTTTCCAGTTTAAATTTTCAATAGAGCAGTGATGGGAGATGTGTGGAGCTGAAGTGATTTAAAATACTACTTCATTTTTGCCTACTGCTAGTGCCTTTACTGCTACTGTCGCCCTGTGCCTGGCGAGACTAAACAGCAAAAGGTGTTGACTTCTTCTCCATTCTAGTCTAGGAATGTGAAAGCAGAAAACAAGAACTGAAATCTCAAATGCTTTATTTGTGGATGTGATGGCTAATCCAGCCATCAACACATTCACAGCTGTGAAGGTGGTGGAGTAAGGATACTTGATGCAGTCCAACAAATCTTTCAGTACGAGTGGCTGGAAGTAAGTATGCACTTGCCAAAACCTGCCACATTGCAGTTACATTCCTGAAGCGACCTCTGGTTTAGCTTTGCAAAGAAGGAGCTGGGAGAAGGTGTAAACAAATTAGGTGTGCAGTTGCTCCTGCTCTCGCCAGATTTATAATAAAAGGACAAATCTCTTTCACTGTGTCAGAATGACCTTATGTTTCCTAGAATAAATCGGGGTCTGCTTTCTCAGCATTCTCAGTAATTTTTTTTAAAGTCATAAAAATACATAAAAATTTTCCCAGCAACCCCACGGAGGAAAGCACATTTTATCTGTAATATCTGCTTTAAAAAGTAGGACACCGATTTTTTCCCTTGCTGTTATTGTTTTATTTTAAGCAAACTGGCTGTCTTTTGCTGAAGTGTATGGAGAAATTGTTGCACATCAGGAAGGTGTGTACTGAGAAAAACTGCTCTATTTAGGACAATTAGTGTGTTTCCTGTTCTATGGCTTTCTAACTGCCACTTGGAGTTACTTTTTTAAAAAAGGGATTAGGGAAATGGGGGATAATGGCAAGTACATAGGACCTTTAGTGAGGCACTCTAAATACAGGGTAACTCCATTTTACACTTGTGGATTTCGAAACAAACTGGGATCCTGTATTACTTCGCGAGAAGCGCACAATTTTCCAAGAAGCATATTTATATTGCCTGCAAGGCCCGGTGAGGAGCTGATCAACCTCCTGTGAAGCAATATTGGTCTTGGCAATCGGAGAATTCCGCTTTCCAGGCTGAGCGATACTGCTCTGCAAAGTGCAAAATGCAGACAGGGAGCCCCGACTCTTTCGTAAAAGTCGGTGTCCCCGGGGAGGCGATCCTGGGAGCAGCCCCCTCTCCCGGCTGGAGCCTCGGGGCTGCCCTGTGGGTCGGGGACGCAGAAAGAAGGCTTATGAGCGTTCATCCCTTGTTATGAAAAGAGATATTGTTGGGCGGGAGGCTTCTTTTGAACAGCTTTTGCTTCTGGGGCGATGTCAAGCCGTGCAAATTTCTTTTGCGGGGACGAGGTAAAGAATACTTAATTTTTTTTTTTTTTNGGCACCGGGAGCCGGCGTGTCCTTCAAACTCAGGCTGTTTCACTCCGAATCCCGGCCAATTCTCTCCCCCTGGACGAAGTGCCCTGCTTTCCCTCAGGGGACACACCGCGACGCTCCTTAGGACGGTGGGCTTATTTTTTTTTTGCAGAACAAATGGTCCAGAATTCGTTTCTTCGGGCAGATGNTACTGCTCTGCAAAGTGCAAAATGCAGACAGGGAGCCCCGACTCTTTCGTAAAAGTCGGTGTCCCCGGGGAGGCGATCCTGGGAGCAGCCCCCTCTCCCGGCTGGAGCCTCGGGGCTGCCCTGTGGGTCGGGGACGCAGAAAGAAGGCTTATGAGCGTTCATCCCTTGTTATGAAAAGAGATATTGTTGGGCGGGAGGCTTCTTTTGAACAGCTTTTGCTTCTGGGGCGATGTCAAGCCGTGCAAATTTCTTTTGCGGGGACGAGGTAAAGAATACTTAATTTTTTAATTATTATTATTATTTTTTTAAAAGTATTATTATTATTATTGCCGGGAACATACTTTGCTTTACGCCTATTCTCAACCTTGAGACAGGAGGATGTGCACTCATGAAACCTCCAGCTGTCTCCCACGCCTTACCAGCTCTCTCTCCTTCCGCTGGCGATAAAGCCGGCGACCCGCACATCCCGGTTGCTGCTGAGCAGAAGGCTCTGCACCTCGCCCGGACTTGCTCCCCATTGGTGCAGCCGTGCTTCTTTCGAGAGCGATTAGCTGCCTCCCCACTGCTCCCCTTCCCCTTTTGTGCCCCGACGAGGACACTCGAGCACACGGGGGAGCGGGGGCGGCGCGGCCGGAGCTGNTGAGCAGCTCCGCGCCTTTATGGGAGAATGAATCTCCGTGAAATCGCCTGGAAATAGGTGAGATAGAGAAGGTGCCTGCAGCCCCCCAGGCTCTGCCGAGCATTCAACGCGGCAGCTGGAAATGGGGCGGCCGGGGATCCCCGCCGCAGTAGGACGATGTCCTCGTCTCGGATGAAGAAACCCTGGAAATGGGAAAGCAACCTCTAGGGAAGGAGTGGGGATTTATTTTAGATGTTTCATCTCCGAATTCTTTGAAAGCTGCTGGGAGGGGGAGGTGACAGGGTGACAAGGGCTTTTGGCTGAGTTGCTAAACTCATTCATGTTTAACGCTAGCTCAGGGACAGCTTTTTTTTTTTTTTTTTTCCCTCGAGTTTATTGCAGAAAACTCTGTCCCGAGAAGACGCTCCAAAGTACTTTCCCATATTTTGTAAATTTAGCTTCTCTGGGTAGCTTGAGTGTTATCTTCACCGACTTGTGTCTGTGAAAGGCAGAAAGTGCGTTCCTGGCAATTAAAATTGCTCCACAGTTAATTAACGCTGCTCCCGGGTTTAGTTTTAGAAAGGATTTTTTTTTTTTTTAATAAAAATGTTTACCGTGTTATTAAATTCTTACAACCCTGTTGGCACCCGGTTTGGGAAGGGCTGACGGGGCAGCCGGCCGCCCCGCGGGAGGCACTGGCGGCGGCTCCCGGGGCGCGGGGGGACGGAACGACGGTGACAATGCAGCGGAATGGGCACAGCGGGCAAAAGGTCCTCTCAAAGGAAAGGCGGCCGGCAAAGAAAACCCCTTCAGCCTGCAAATAACGTGCTGAAGGGCGACCGCCGCCTGCTTCCCTGCCTCCGATTGCAAGGAGCGGGCGGTGGCACTTCCAGCTACTCGGAGGAGGAAGTTTTAATACTCNGACGTTGCTCCCGGGTTTATTTTTGAAAAGTTTTTTTTTTTTTTTTTTTTTAATAAAAATGTTTACCGTGTTATTAAATTCTTACAACCCTGTTGGCACCCGGTTTGGGAAGGGCTGACGGGGCAGCCGGCCGCCCCGCGGGAGGCACTGGCGTCGGCTCCCGGGGCGCGGGGGGACGGAACGACGGTGACAATGCAGCGGAATGGGCACAGCGGGCAAAAGGTCCTCTCAAAGGAAAGGCGGCCGGCAAAGAAAACCCCTTCAGCCTGCAAATAACGTGCTGAAGGGCGACCGCCGCCTGCTTCCCTGCCTCCGATTGCAAGGAGCGGGCGGTGGCACTTCCAGCTACTCGGAGGAGGAAGTTTTAATACTCAGAACTGCACGGTTTTCACCCTTTGCACTGCTGTCCCTTCTTACACAGCTCTCGGCATTTTTAACCCCTTAGTCGTCTTCTCTTCTCTGCTTTTCAGGGTTTTTTTGTTCTGTTTTGTTTTGTGGTGGTTTGTTTGTCTGTGGTTTTGGTTTTTAGGTTATTTTCATGCTCATACTCGAAGATCAGACATGGATACCTGGCAACAGGTATGAAGATATTCTTCACCAATAAAGCAATCAATCTGTTGTGAGGATGCTGCCTATCCTTGCAAATCTTGCCTATTGCAATAACGTTGCCACCACACTTCACTCATCTGCCTTCTCAGAGTTGCCAAATGAGCCTTGTGAACCTCTCTTTCATCAGGGTAAAGGAGGCAATCCACAATTATTTAGCAGTAGTGATTTTTGGTTTCTACAGATACATAAATAACCTGTAAAGTGGGAATGTTGAAGAGCAAAGGGTACTACATATGATGTGGAGTTTAGGTGGGAAATGCAAACAGGCTGTCCCAAGGAGGAAATCCCTACCTGGTAGTAAGATGGTACCTGAAATGTCAGTAAGAACCAACATCACTGTTTGCTGTGTGTGTTTGCTTTGCTTTGCATAGTCCAACCATTACCACACTAAGAATGGGGTTTAATTTGCTTATCCATATACATATGAAAGGACAAAGCCAACCGAGAAAACACTTGCCAAACACAGTTTTCAATTGTGCTGAATGCAGTGGCACGCTGCTAACTCTGTACAGCCATCTTCTGTGTTAGGACAAACACAGGTCTCACTTTTTAGAGGGGTGCAGAGCAGGACTCCTTCCCTCCAGAGCACTGGTGTCACTCACACCTACAGTGACACAACCCTGGCTCAGCAGCCAGGGAGTTTATCAGTCTCATGCACCAAGCCCAAGATTTCCAGCAGACTTCTGTTTTAATGCCCACTTTGACTCTGGATCACTGCTACTTTCAATTAAACTCAACAGCCTGTGGGAACAGCTGCAGGCTAAATTTACGTTCCCTTTTGCCAAGCACAGAATATTTAGAAGAATGAATGAGTGAATGCATGCATGAATGAATTAAAAACACATGCAAGCAGCATATCTTTATTAAAAAAGAGCTTTCAAAGCTCTGTGAATGCTGAAAGTCTTGGATCCTAAAGAAATTGCTCTCATCAAGGACATCCTTAAAAATGTAAAGGACATCTAAGTGCAATATATTTGTTTTTAGTTCTGCCTAGTCCTTCTCCCTTCATAACACAGAAACCCCAAAATTCAGTCTGACCTGTTTCTGCTCATAAATGAGAAAAGCTTGTCAAAGTCATGCTGGGGATCTTGTTTCTGTTCTGGAGAGCCACCGAATAGCCAAGCATGAGTTCAGTTACAAAACATGGTATGTAAGAATTCATAATGTTTTATAGACATTAAATCACAACCTGGCTAGCATTCATGTCAGGCCCTGCTAATTTTCACTTGCTGTGGCAGACATTAAGTTTTTTTGTTTTTTTTTGACTGTATGACTCAGGTAAGAAAGATGATGGACTTCTAAGATGCTAAGTTTCCCCATCCATATCCTCTAGTCTATCATGAGGTAAATCAAGGTACATTGCATTCAGCATCATGGCATAACAGAGAGGGAATGTAAAAAAAATCTATTACATATACATTCAGGTTGAAATATAGATACACAGAACAAAAGGTTTTCCTCCTGTCTCAGTTTTATTTGAACTTTTTGTACATTTTAAATGTACAGCAGGCAATGATTTCCTGTTGTCAGTAATACTACATAAAATGATTGTGGACGATAGGAGAAGCTGTGTTGGCTTCTAGAGATAACACACATTTTACAGGTTAGACTACTTACCTTCAATATCTTTCAATCAAAACTTAATAAAATATGAAAGCCACGAAAAACAACCCCATGGGTAATGGTCTTAATTAATAAGTCTTTTCATCTGGTAGTATTTATCTATTTTGTTTTGATTTTGTAATTTGGAGGCAGAAAGACATGTTTGTTTCATAATATAATTATTGACCTGCTATCAAAATACTCATGGGAGAATTAACAGAAGTTTTAAAAGAGACTTAAAACCCCAAGAAAGCAGGCACATTGTCTCTTCTTTTCGTGTAAAGGAGTGAGAGATTGATTCAACAGCTAAATAGAAATGAAATAAAACTTCAGCTTTTTGTAAAATAGTTGGTGAATTGTACTTACTGATTGTGGGCCAAACGCACGTTTCATCCACTGCAATAAATTTAAGATTACATGTGTGGATTTTGCCATTTGATAGCAGAGGAAAACACACTTCTGAAGTCAGGCTTAATTCTAGAAAGTTCTGTTAAAATTACTTTCATATAATTTATTGCGTTTCTTCAGGCACAGAAGAGATCAGAAGGGAATAGTTGCATCAACTAGATACATTTTTGGCACATAGCCACACCTCCCCTGTTTGTAGCAGTCATCATGAGCTCACTAAGCCTGCTATCTTTCCCTTATGCTTTTTGTGTCAGCTGTCATTTCTAGCCCAACTGCAATAACTTCTCTGATAAAATCTCTGTTTAGTCTGTGTTGGACAAATTTTCATTCTCATGAAACACTGTTTATACTGGGGCTTTGCTTGAGTGGAGACTGAACTGAACAGTCAATAACTCCTCAGGCTGTGCCTTCACAATAATGTGCTTTAGGACACAAGCACACGGCAGAAGGCAGGATCTCGGTTATGTGTGGGTTTCAAGGCTGATCTTCCTGTGGTCTTCCCCTGATGGCATGGATTTCTCTAGGTTGCTATTTCTGTTTTCTGAGGCATAATCTACATTTTCAGAGAGTACAGTATCAGCAGAAAAAGTAGGCAAAGTTTTTTCCCTTTCTGGAAGGAAAAAAAAAAAACCAAACCAAACCAACCCAAACCAAACCAAACCAACCCAAACCAAACCAAACCAACCCAAACCAAACCAAACCAACCCAAACCAAACCAAACCAAAACAAAAAACAACAACAACAAAAAAATCCCACAAAAAACCAAGGTGAAACCCAGTGAAGAGAACAGGAACAGGAAATAAAACACGGGCATGTGGCTGCTGCCAAACCCAGCGAGCACCTTACTGTACAGGTCTCTGCATGCTTAGGCATGGATGTCTCTGCATGCTCCCAGGCTCTATATGGCCACTTTGGTGTCTTATTCTGATCATCCCTTATGAGCTTGACCCTGTTCACACACTCTGAGGATTGCCTCTGTACACTACCGGGATTTAGCTCCACACACGACGTACATGAAACTGCTTTTAATGAATGATGAGAGGAAAGTGACAGCAGTGTGCCTTCCTTTCCTGTGTCACCACTGGCTTGGGCCCCAGCGAGGTAGGCTTCCAAGTAGTCAGAGCAGAGGTGCCCAAGCTGAGAAGTGAGCAGAATTTCAGTCATTTGTCCCCGGGCGCTGTCTAACTGCTAAATGCACACTGACAAAACTAAGCATTTGCTCCAGCGATCAAATGATGTGTGGTTTCTCTTGTATTCATGCCAAAGAAGAAAGAGATCTGTATCTCAACAGAGATGTAAATGCTGATGAAAGCTTCTTCTGAAATGGGAGCAGTAAAAAAAGCTTCCAGGCTGGAGAGATACTTTAGCTTGTAACAAGGGATAAGGTTGATCTTCTCTTTAATTGGGATACAGGAAAAAACTCCACTACTTAGCTGTTAATTTTCTTCATTTTTAGTAAGCTAATTGCAGCTCAAACCAGCCAACAGATACAAGAGCTCCTGTGAAGAGAGGTACAGAGACAAACTGGTGGTTTGATTATATGGGAATTGTTTCCATTAGAAGTCACTTCATACTACAGATGAACCTATTTCCACACGTGCACGCTGGCAAACAGTATTTAACGAATTTAGAATAATCTTTACATTTTTTGACTAATCCAAGAATATGTCCCTAGTATGACTAGAGACTGCCTGTTTTCTTGAATTACATTTATATTTGACAAGTACCTTTCCCATTATGTAAAGCTGATTTGTGTAACTAAGGCTGCGGATTGGATTGTTCAATAAGGGAAATTCAGAAGGGAATTGTAGCACACTTAACTCAGACTTACAGACTAATTAATTAACAAAAGGCTATTCAATTCAGAATCTGTTACAAATAGGCTTGCAAACTAAAGTCACTGAGTTGCAGATTACTTTTCTTAAGAGATACTACCTTACAACTTGGTTTTGCATGTGGAAAAATTCTGGAATATATTTTGTTTGATAAAGTTAAGCCAGTGATTTTCCCTGAGCATAAGGACCTTAGATCTCACTTTTATCTGATGGGAAGGCACTGCACATACTGCAAATCCTGCCACCAGGACCAGTTTCATTCCTCTCTGTGGGAAACTGGGGGTATAAAACCTCTATTGTGGTGACATTCTGTATCACAGGACTAGAGCAGTTGTGGAAAGCTGTAAATTTAGGGTGGATTTAGGACTGTTGAAAAGAAACTCCCACTGTGTAAGGAGCAGCTCTAATCCTTCTTCCAAGACCGGAAGACTTAATGCAGCAGCATGAAGTATACATTTATGTAGAAGTGGAGATGTGCATAAGTTTTATTGTAGTTCAAATGAACTATTGGAATACCCAGGGTACTTTAATAATACAGCTGCAAAGTTATATATCTAAACATATAAATTCTCCTGTCTATGGAACTCTACCAACACAGGCAGTGAGGACCTTCAGAATGAAACTGAACACTCAGAGGCTTGTTAAACCAGCAGGAGGAAGGGGTGCTGGTGGATGACCATGCCTGCTCTCAGGAGGGCAGTGCTGCTGGGCACAAAAACAGGCACTGCAGTTGTGCCTCCAGGCATAAAGTGGCTCTTCTTAGCCAAATGTGAGATGCTGCAGGAGGGAGAGAAGTCTCAGCCACACACGGGTGTTGCATAATCATCAAATATGCCTGTAATACAATTCTGTCTGAGGCAATTTTCACTTCCACGTGGGTGCCTTGGGAAGCCTTCTGTTCCTAGGATGAATTTGAACTATCAAACCTCAGCTGGTTTAGCTGAAAAAATAACATGGAATGATGCCTTTTGACTGAAATTGATTGTTTCACACTGTGTTGTCATGAAAATAAAATATAAATTAGTCAAACTTTGTCTTCATCAAGTTATGAACCTGGTAATTTTTATGAGAAGACAGGATTATTTTGCTCTATTTGCAAAACCATTTTGAGAAAGTTTTTACATTTTCACGGCACTTTCCACAAAACAATGACGAATTTTTCTTCCTGAAAGTACAACTAAAAATCAGATTTTCAAGCACCCAGATAAAAACTACAAGTGAAGTCTGTAAGAACATACCGATTTTTCCTCCCTACATTTTTGACACAAAAATTTTTTTACTAATTGCAAATTAGATTTATCATCAGCATGAAAACTTCAGTGACCATTGCAGGTCTTGTGCTGCATGCTCAGGTCAATACTTGTTATGTCTACTGAAAAATAAATAGTATGTTTTCATAGGCTAGACTCTCTTGCAAAGCTCATGTGGAAGTAACACTATCACAGCAAGTGTCTACTTGAGGATTTGCAAAAAACCCCGAACACCTTCCCTATAGGCATATTCACAATTTGTTTCCTAAAGCACTCTAAACAAATCAAAACAAGTGATCAGGACAAGAGGATAGAGGGCCAGGTGAACAGCAGTACCTTTGTGCAGGGTACATAAGTGGCTGTCCCAGCTGAAGGTTAACAGCTGTTACACGGTGAAAGATTTTCCAGATTTCAAACTACAAATCAGATATTTCCACCTAGACCAGCAAACTACTAAACTGCGTCACACAAGGAGACTATTCAGCATTGAGCAAACAAGAAGCAAAACCCTTCTGATATTCTCAGTTTGCACCTAAAGAAGAGAAACAGTTCCCATAGCAAAGTGATAGACGAACAGAAGACCTGACACATAAGGCACCCTGAAGAGGACAATCAAGAATATTGAAATTCAAAGAAAGATAACTCTCTGACAGTAAAAAAAAAAAAAAAAAAAAAAAAAAAAAAAAAAAAAAAAACAAAAAAAAAAAAAAAAAAACAAAAAAAAAAAAAAACCAAAAAAACCAAAAAAAACCCCAAAAACAAAAACAACAAAAAAACCCCAACAAAACAAAAAACCAAAAACTCCAGAAACCTACAGTAAGATGAAATACTATAAATTTTGATGTAAAAAAATTACAAAATCTTACAAGATTCTAGTTCTATCACTAAATTACAAGCTGAGGAAATCCCTCTTTCAAGAGGGAAAAGGAAGACTTTTGAGAGACAGGCTAGAGTCACGTCTTCAAATAGACAGATTGTGTTTGTTAAAGATAAACTTATAATATTTCCCCTTTGTATAATAGACAGATTGTGTTTTCCCTCCCATCCTCCCTCCCATTTCCCTCTTGAAAGAACAGTCTGTTTTGCAGTTTGCTTGTTTTGTCACTCCAACTTTTTATAGGATAGTCTCCTTCCCAGAGTTTCTGGTGTGCTGCTCCACGCTCATCAGTGACTGCTCTTTTGCTGCTATCTTGGTTTGAGCAAGTTCACACATATAGAAAGCAACAGGTCTTGTCATTAAATGCAGAGAGCAGTGCACACATAGAGGGCAGTGTGGAAGTTTGGGTACAGAAATGCATACTGGAATATGGCAGGGAAGAAAAGGACTGCTGAAAGAATGTGTTAAAATAGTCCAAACAGTAGAAGTTAAGTAATGGGAAACTGTGGTGATGCTTGCCCCCAGTATGTAAGGGCAGAGGGCTTGAATTTGAATGCTGCAGACATCTAGTGTTAATTCACAGAACCGTAGAATGGTTTGTGTTGCAAAGGTCATTAAAATCACCTAGTTCCAACTCCCTGCCATTGGCAAGGGCACATCTCACTAGACCAGGTGGCTCAAAGACACTTCCAACCTGGCCTTGAACATCTCCAGGGATGGGGCACACAAAACATGTCTGGGCAAACTGTTCCAGGGTCTCACTACCTTCATTTGAAATGAAGCTATTTTTAAAAACCCTATCCTGTTCAAGATACACAGCTTGTGTGATGTCCTCAGCTTGTAATTTAGTGATAGCACTGGAATCTGGTGAAAAATTTATGGTGAAATGGGATTGAAGATGGGATTGAAGGATGATGCAGGGAAATATAAGGAGTATTTAGTGAAGATCAACAACTGAGGGCTTGATAAAAAAAAAGACTATAAGGACACTTACTTCTATCTAGTGAAAGAGGGGGTACACCTGAAGTAATTGCATGGAAAATAGAAATATAAAAGGGAAAGGCTCTTCAAGTGTCATTGTATGTGAACTCAGCTGAAATGAGTCAAGTTTAGACTCCAGGCTACAAAATTTTAAGTGTGATGATAACTAATCATTGGAATTAAAATAATCATTTTCTGGAATCATCAAAAACACTACAGTAAAATTCCTGCTACTCTTAACTTTTTAACCACTTTTATTTTTAAAGGAAATAGTCTAGGCAGAAATTAGTTTAAGGGACTCCCTGGTACATAATTTGAGGTTAATCATAGCAGTCCTCTACAATGAGTTTACTATGTCTGAATCTATGTAGATAAGCCGTCAGCTACAAAATTGTAAAATTATTTGACTGCCAGAGGCTGTAGGAAACTCTAATCTGTATTTAACATTTCAAACTCTGTGAGAGCTAGAAGAGGCTGACTGTGAACCCACAGATCTGTTTCAATGAGTCCCACCATCAGCTCATGTTGAGATATTTTTGGATAATTAGATTTGAGTGGTTTATACATTTATCTTAGAGGTTTGCATAATAAATTTGAAATGTGTTTCATTTATTCCTTGATCATTTGGTGAAAATACATAGTTGGAGAAAAATCAATTTTTGACCAATTTTGCTGACTCATTAATTTAAGTAATAATTTTTTTAAAAAAATCAAATGCTGACTTCTGCAAAACTTTATTTTAGTGCCAGTGAAGGATCATGTTTAGCCTTTTTTCAACCTTGATTCATGGCCCACTGAAATTTATAGAAGCCATTCATTAGCTATAATGAGCTTTGAAATGGGTCCCTTGTGAAACAGACTGCTCAGATGAGAACAGATGCAATCATATTTGGATTTTTAAATCGTACAGCTTGAATCTGCATTGTTTGCATTCAAGTCAAAGTGTGCTGACTTAGGAGAAGAGGTAATTGTAACAGTTAGATGCAAATGCCTACTAACTTTTACTGATTGCTCTGCCATGAATTCCTCATGCAAACAGATGCATAAATGGAATTCTGCAAGAGTTTGCCCTGGCTGTGCTATATTCAATATTTTCATTAATGATCTAGGTGGGAAGAAGAGCATGCTTATTAAATTTCCAGAAAATGTCAAGTTGAGAAAGACTGGATGCCGGAGGACAGGATTAGAATTCAAAATTACCTTGACTAACTGGATAAATTGTCTGAAAAAATAGGGCGATATTCAATAAGAACAAGTTCTAGGAACTAAACTCAGCAGGGAGTCACCAGTTGCAACAATGTCATGCTGTTACAAAACACCCTCCTGACATACACCAGGCAAGAATACAGATTAGGAAGCGTGGCAAATAATCCTTCTGCTCTGCTCAGCGCTGCAAATGCCTCAGCTAGCATATGCAACCTGCCTTTGGGCAAAAGACTTCATGAAGGGTGTGTGCCAGCTGGAAAATATCCAGCAGAAAATGATGATGAACAGCAAAGATGATTTAGGTTAGGTATCAGGGAAAAACAGTCATTTCAACAAGGAGAATGAAGCAGAGGTTGCTGATGGTTAAGAATTTTCAGCACTGGATATCTATTTGTATCTGAGAAAGTTGAAGGTCTGCTTTAGACACTCCACCTGCAAGTCTAATAAATCCTTTAAGTGAGATTGAGCTGTGTTTATTTTAGGCTTTGCACACCACAGTGTATATTAGTTATGGTTCAGTAAATGTTTTTAGAAGATAAGTCTATCCTAAACTCAGAAGTGGGCCATGTCTGGCATAGGACATTTAGAAGTACCTCAGGTATCAATACTTATATATTTCAGCTAAGATTATTCTACATTAAAAAGATTCATTTAGCCACAAAACTTTTAAGATCTTTAGTACTTCAACAAATCTGAAAATGCATTTCTAGTTTCTTAACCTATGACTGAGTCATAATATGACTGATTAATAAAAAAGCATTTACCACTCCCATTGTCTCCTCCATGTAACTTCAATAAATCCATGGGTCACACAATTAATGTAAACCAAGAACCAATATTTTCCAAATATTTGTAGTAATTATCTTTATTGAACTGGGTGCACTGAAGGATTCAAAATCAAAAGAAACTCAAGCACTTATACAGTCTATTTTTCAGATTATTTGTACAGTTTGTCAACAAGACACTTTATTAACATTTCTTGATCTTTTGTTATATGCTTGGAAGCTGTGGGATTGTGTACATCTCTAAGAGAGTAAGGAGTCTTCTATTATGGGTTGAGATTTCCTATTCTGGGCATTTAGCTCTGCAGGATACTTCATCAGAACCAGTGAACAGATATTTCTTCCAGGAAATAAGCAGAAGGAAACTCATAAGGAAATCATGAATCTTTTATGTTGTTATATGCTGAAAACTGACTGATAAAACCAGTAAAAAATTCTTTTCCTTTCCAATTGACCCTTAAAGAAGCTCAACATAGCCTTGAGGTTGTGCACCTACACTAACTTCATATTACCACAATGTGTGGTAACCACAATGTCAATTAACTTGTAATTTATCTTCAAATGTGTAAAAGAAAATACAAATCAAGAAAAAGGAGATTGTGACAAATGAAAATTTGCCACAATCATTAAGCTTTCCTGTAAAATGTCACTAGCATAACAAATACTTTTTTATCATATTTGCTTCTTATTAGGATTTCTCTATCCCTTGTTCTTAAGGTACTTTTAAGTTTGAAGTGGTTAGCAGTAAGACAGGTTTACACAAAGAGAAATTGAAGCACTGGACTCAAACATTTGAGCTATCTTGGGATAGAACACAAATCTCTAAAACCCACCTGTAGCAATTTAAATTGAGACTGAAAATGGTTAAAACACTAAATAATAAGTTAAATTTAAACCGAGCAGAGAAGCAGCCTGAAACCAGAAGAAAAAAATTTACAGATTTTGTTTGACTTGTGTTTCCAAATCAGGTCCATCTCTAGAGTCCTTAGCACCAACAGTTCAGTTTAATGACTTAAATCTCCTCTTACAAAAATTAATATAAATCTAGAACAACAATTCAAGATTATGCAGCTAATTAATTATGTCTGTCAGCGTTAGTTCCAAGGGAGTCTGCTTAGCTGAATATTTTATGGAGGAGGAAAAGAGGGAGTAAGCACTTGAGTGAAAAGGTGAAAAATTGTCTGCAGCCACATTCATATTCAGCTCAATGTAAAAAGTGTGTATTTATTCCCTGAAGGAAAGAATACTGATCAGGTTGAAAGACTCCCAGTCCTAAATAGGACCTATGTGCTATGGAAAAAAGCCTGTAAATCCAGCAGGTCAGACAACGCCCTTTTGATACTAACTGCTTTTTTTTTTTT
>WEIU01019288.1:23042-40714 GCA_013389925.1 Aegithalos caudatus
TCTCTTGTAAAATATAAAGTATAAGATGTGTACCTAAGCCCATGTGTAATCAGAAACTATGAATAAAGTGCTTCTCCATGTGAATTTATGTCTTAACTAGAACAGGGCTATCCACCCAAGAAAATCTTTCTAGTGTTAGAGTTGGGCCAGCTACACACTAATGTACACCTTGATCTCTGTCATCTGCTTGTACAAAGATGAGAAATTCTTGAGCCAGAGACCTGGCTCTCAAGGTATTAAGTACTAAAATAATCTTCTAGAGCTTCTTGATGCTAAGCAAACTGATGACTGCCTCTCTTTTACTGGATTTTAAAGGCTTGGCATGTATCAGTTAAACCATATTGTAAGATTTAAATACTAGTCTTAGTTAANATTTGAAGTATTGGAATTTCACCAGAGAGTGGGTATGTCCAGATAAACTCTAAAAGAATACTGCTGTGAAAGAAGGTAGTGAAATATCTACTTGTATGAAAATGGCTGTTAACAGGCTTCAACAAGGTCAGTGGTGGTTTTAAAAAAATTCCTGAGCACTTAGTTTCAGCAGTTCATAACAGAATCCTGGGCTTTGGTTTTCTTTTATGAGGATGTCTGTAATTTCTCTCCATTCAAGGACATTGGTAAAGCAGTGAAAAGGCAGTAAAGAATTACCAATTTGGGAAACTTCACCTGGGTGAGTAAGAAAAATTAGATGTGTGGCAACCTTAAACACACAAAATTACAATAAAGGAGAAACTATACTTGTATACTAGTATTTTGAAACATAAGCATTTAAAAACCTGGAGGGAAGAAAAAACAAACTCAGAGAAATTATTTTCAAACAGAAGTAAGCACGGAATGTTCACCAAGACCCTGTATTTGCCCTGCAGTATATTAGCTGAACACGTCTGAACAAGGAGACAAAGTAATAATCAGTCATAGCTGTGGGGTGACAGTGGGGTGACATACAAAACTTGAGGACCAGTTGGTACCCATTCTGTGGCAAGGGCAGAAATTAGTGTTTCCACCTGGTGTACTCACACTGGATCACATTAATCTTGTTCGCTTTGTCTTTTCCCTTTTCTTGTACATTGCTAAGGAACTCTGTTCAGTTTTATACAAGACCTCAAGATTTATGTTTTTTGAGGGCTGTCTTGGGAAAAATCACAGGGTGTGTTTTTACTTTTCCTTGGAGAAGACAGGGAAAAATAGATGTTGAAAATCAGAAGTTTATGTGTCTGTCAAGCAAATCTGGCATGACAACATGATTTTCTATGTTAGATATCAGCAATAGAAAGAACAAGAACNAAAACCATGGCGGTTGGTGAAGTTGAACCACCCTTTATTAAGACTTAATCATCCTCCCTGACAACAGAGCATCCTTCCTATCAATTGGAATTATTCCTCAGTAAAATTGGACCCACACTGACATGGTGGCAGTTTATCTGTGTTTTGTGATGCAAACAGTGATAGCTTAATTGGCATCTATGGAGTCATGATGAAGCAGAATGAGATAACAGCTTTCATCCTCTTAATCTGCAACTTGCTGATAGTAATTTTTAAGATGAATGAGGAAAAATAAAACCTGTTTTTTTACAGATTACAATATTAAACTTCACTATGTTAGTAATAAGTAACAGTAGTAATCACCCTCCCTGTAAATCCCTTGGGGCTGGACAGTAGTCCTTGCACAGCTGTGGCACTAGTTAGATAAATCAATAAAATCATCAGTACAGCAAATTGTACTGTTGTACAGTGCAACAGAAGTGCTTTTCCCTTATCCACAGGTGTCAACAGATGACAGTATGTCCAATTTCAACTTGAAGGGACACACCTTCTAGAATGAGGATATCTAAGTGAGACAGATACACAAAAGAAATGTCACAGGGCTCTAAACTTCCATCAAATGTGCCCTTTGAGATGTGATCGACAATACTTATGTGCTATTTATATTCTGAAAACTAATAATTTCATGTAGTCATTTGCCTTAAGATGCTCATGTTGGATTAAAATCTGTTGTAGACATATGTTTTTAGGTAGTTCTGTCATACTCAAATGCCCTGAAGTATTACAATCACCAAAAGATTTCTGCAATATTCCTGGAATGCTGATGTGAGTGTAATGGTGACTAACTATTCTGAATAACCCTTATTAGCTGTTCTTCAGTTTCATTCTACTATAATCAGTTTTTCATTTTAGGTCTGAAGCTGTATTCTTAACACTCACAGGAAAAGAATTTGTTCATAGTTTGCATGGAAAATAATGGCAAACTTGACCATATATGTCTACTCATAGGGGAATGTGTGATTCCCAAACCAAACAGTTTGAAAGCACTCACATAGGATGCAATAATATAACTACACCAGCCTCTGGGCCTTGAAACTCCTAATATTTAAATACCACACAACTCCTTTGTGGTTTGAGTGCCTGTTGTCTATGATTCCTCGAAAATTGTTCCAGGATGTGACAATTCTGCTATCTTTTAATATAATGTCATACTTTCAGATGCTCTTGTCACCAATGAAACTGCAGCATGAATACTGGTTGTATACTGTACTGCACTGTATTACTGTAAGTGTAATTTAAACACCTACTTCAGGTAAGTGATGTTTGATCTGAGCTTAATTTTTATAGATTATAAAACAACTGTGAAAAAGATGATATTTTCTGGTTATCTAAGACAACAATGGCACACAGTAATTTTTCACTAGGCTGTTTCTGCTTTATGTTGCTGATTTCTGTGACATAAAGAAATTTTTGCATCACAAAAAATTGTGAAAATTACCATTTTTTCATTACCATTCTTAATAGCAAAGTTAATGATATGTCTAGCAAAATGTTTTTAATCTTGCTGATAGTAGATCTTGGAGCAGACCTTATTTAGTGTGATTTTCCAGTAAAAGAATTGATGGGAAAAACAGATGTTTTCAGGAATGGGAGAGAAACACAGTATTACTTTAAAATTATTATCAGTTGTAATGCATTTACTTTGAGGAATTAGATAGAAAGGGAAGTAGAGAAGTAAGCAGGGTATCTCACAGTAATGCAAAAATAATAAATATAAGGAGCTCTCCTGCATGGTTTATGACTGTGCATCAAGTACTTATGTCTATCTCAGACAACTTCTCTGTAGATTCTGAAACAACAGAACCTCTTTTTGCATTAACCCCACATGAAGGAAGAAGGTATCAAGGCATTGTCTCTGAGACACTGAGCTCTAAAGCAGACCAGAAGAACAACATTGCTTTGCGTTACTGACCAAAGTTTCAGAACAAATTGAATTTTTAGACTTCATGCAGAACAAAATCAAGCCCTTCCACCAGAAATATAGCTGAGTACATAAGACTAGAAATAAACAATAACTCTCAGTACTTATTTTTACTCTCTAAACCCTTCAAATGAGGCCAAGAAGGAGAATGAGTCTCCCATAGTCGAAGAACTTATCTTATTTTCCAGGTAAAGTGCCAGTTATTTATTTTGTATTCTGTAGTTTAATGAAAACTGACACATTTTGACATAATAATATATTTTGGCAAAAAACACTTCTATATTTTTGAAAAGGAAGTATGAAATTACATTAGGTCATCCAAAGAGAATTCAGAAAACAGAAATTTTAAAAATGTCTTTGCTCCATTGTTTTGCTTCTCTTTTTGAAGGTGTAGGAGGCAAAGGGACTATTTTGCTTTTTCAAGCAACATACAGAAATGTAAGATCATCAAAGAGCTAGATTTGCCTTTGATATGTATGGAAGTTGACAGTGTGTAAGCTTAAATGGCTCAAAGATATTAGAGATATTGCACACCCTGCTGTCCTCCTACAGAGGAAAGAAACATTGTACTGTAACCCTTCTCCATATATACCTTGTGTTATGTGAAGCTCATTCAAAATATCTGCCAAATCAACTCTGCTTCCCAGCACCCACAGGATGCTGTGCTGTTTATGAGCTCTATATGTAGTGCTGTTTGAATGTCTGACTTAGAAACCACCCTACAGCAGTCAGATTTATGCTTTAGAATGCGGTTTTTGCATATTTTCTCATTTTCCTGGAACACAATCTAACATTGCATATAGTTATGGTGCCCCCAACATAAGAAGGACATGGAATTGTTGAAGCAAGTCCAGAGGAGGACCATGAAGTTGGTAAGAGGACAGGAGCAGTTGCCCTATGAAGACAGGCTGAGAAAGCTGGGCTGTTCAGACATGAGAAGGTTGTGCAGAGAACTCAGAGCAACCTTCCAGTGTCTGAAGTGTCCTACAGGGAAGCTGGAGAGACACTCTCGGTTAGGAACTGTAGTGATAGGCATGGGATAATGGCTTCAAATGGAGAGCATGTTTAGATTAGATGGTAGGAAGAAATTCTTTGCTATAACTGTGGTGAGGCACTGGAACAGGTTGCCCACAGAAGTTATGGATGCCCCATCCCTGGAAGTCTTCGAGGCAAGGCTGGATGAGGCTCTGAGTAACCTGGTGTAATGGAAGACATCCCTGCCCATAGCAGGGCAGTTGGAACTAGATTGTCTTTCTGGTTCATTCCACCCCAAATCTTTTATAATTTTATGATTCTATGATTCTATTAAACTCTTGATGGACACCCCACAACTGAATATTGCACTCCAGGAGTGAACTTACACGTGCCAAATTGATTTTCTTCAGCTGGTGCAGTATTGTAAACAATGCCCAGCATGTGGTTAGTCTTCATCACCAGAAGGTCATACCACCCAATTTACTATCCACCAGGATCTCTAAAGTCCTTCTCTGCAAAGCTGACCTCCAGCCAGTCAGCTCCCAACCTTTCCTGCTACATGGCACTACCTTTGTCCCAATTTTGGCATCCTCATGAGGTCTCCATCAGTCCATTTCTTCAATCTCTGATCCCTCTGAATGACAGTCCTGTTTTCTGGTATACTGATCCTTCTCACAGTTTTATACCATCTGAAAACCTAAGTAGTTATGAGGACATTTTAAAGCTGGATATGTAAGTGGAAAGAGAGCAAAAGATATTAGCGAAGTGTAATCATATTCAAGTGACATATAAAACAACATTTTCCAGAATTTTTGTTTCCGAATAATAGTCCAGATTAAAATGTTTTTGTCACTGGATTGACTTGGTCAGTGCT
This sequence comes from Aegithalos caudatus, assembly GCA_013389925.1. Taxonomy (NCBI): domain Eukaryota; kingdom Metazoa; phylum Chordata; class Aves; order Passeriformes; family Aegithalidae; genus Aegithalos; species Aegithalos caudatus. The sequence continues at coordinate 28,136 of WEIU01019288.1, forward strand.
GATAAGAGGTTCTCCATGATACTGTCCCAGTGTGGCAGATGGCTGGAGGGAGTGCCTGAGTGTCAGGTTCACTGGTGCTGACATGAGGCTTGGAAAGGCTGCCTCATCCTTTGATGGAAAAAAGGAGGAACAAAATTATTGCTTAGCCTAATTCTCCATGTAAAATAACATGGCCAACACCAGAGGACAAATGAGGACAAAAAGTGGATTTCATAAAACTTTCATTTTAACAATCAGCTACTAAAAACACATTCCTGCACATCAGTGGCCTCTCTCTTGCATTGTGCTGCTCTCTGTCCACTGATGCAATTCTCTTCACGGGCTCTGGGTGGTCATATTACACCAAAATACATATCTGTCTGGAACAAGATATGTTTGTGTTTAGCACTTAACCATTTTTAATATGTCTAACTTCTTTTCCAGACACTCCCCCTCTTGAAGAGCTATTTAAATTTTTTGATCATCTGCCCTTCAGATGTCTTACCTACATTGCCAATATCTTTCCAGATATTACTAGCACTTATGATTAGGCACAACAAGAGTAAATACATTTTACTGCCAGCAGTTTGACACCAGAATCAAACAGGATCCAAAAATGTGTCATTCACTGAAAGATTTTGGATAAAAATGCAGAGAATGACAAGACTTTTAATTTTCCAGTTTAAAATAAATATATTTCTACATATTTTACTAATTACTACAAAATGCAAAGTGTAAGGGGACAGAAGGGATGCCTGAAGAGGGGATAAATAAACAATGACAAGCTGAGAAAGTTATTTTAGGTGGTTTCAATTTAACTGTAAAATTTTAAGCAACACATGTTTCATATTTTCCCAAAAAATATTCAAATTCTTTTCTCCAGTCTCAATTTATTTGTGTGCTTGACACACTATGTGGTGTTAGAGCAATTCCAGGCATGTCTTGCCTTTTGGATGTACAAATATACTGGGGCCATACTGGGGGTTGTGGTGAATTAAAAAAGTTGTACTGTCACATCTTGTATCAACAAGGTCTCCCCAAGCCTCCTCTTCTCCAGATTAAAGAACACCAGCTTTCAGCCACTACTTTTAAGACTTGTGCTCCAGACCCTCCTCCAGCTCTGTTGCCCTTCTCTGGACATGCTCCCACACCTCAATGCCTTTCTTGGAGTGAAAGGCCCAAACTTGAACACAGGATTTGAGGTGTGGCCTCACCAGTGCCGAGTACAGAGGGACAATCCCTGCCCTGGTCCTGCTGGACACCCTGTTGCTGATCCAGGCCAGGATGCCATTGACCTTCTTGGCCACCTGGACACACTGTTGGCTCATATCCAGCCAGCTGTCAACCAACACCCTGAAGTCCCTTCCTGCAGAGCACCTCTCAAGCTGCTTTTCCCCCAGCCTGTAGTGCCACCTGGGGGTTGTTGTGACCTGAGTGCAGGATGCTGAACTCTTTATTGAACGTCATGCAGTTATCCTCAACCCATCAATCCAGCCCACTGAAGATCTCCCTGCAGAACTTTCCTACCCTCCAGTACCCACCTAACTTGGTGTCGTCTGCAAACTGACTGAGGATGAGCTCAATCCCCTCAGCCAAATCATCCATACAAATGTTAAACAAGACTGACCCCAACACTGAGCCCTGGGGAACCCCAATCGTGGCTGGCTGCTAGCTATGTTTAGTTCCATTCACCCCACTCTCTGGGCCTTGCCAGACAGTTTTTCACTCAGAAAAGGCTACACCCATCCAAGCCATGAGAAGCCAGTTTCTCCAGGAGAATTCTTGGGAAGTGGTGTCAAACGCTTTACCGAAGTCTAGATAGGCAACATCTTCAGTCTTTCCCTCATCTGCTGAGTGGGTCATGCCATCACAGAAGACCAGGTTGGTCAACAGGCCCTGCCTTTTGTAAACCAGTGCTGGATGGGCCTGATTCCCTGGTTGTGTGAATGTTGTGTGAATGCACCCAGGATGACCTGCTCCATGACCGTCCTTGGTACCGAGATCAGGCTGACAGCCCTGTAGTTCCCCTGCTCATCCTCTGACCCCTCTTACAGGAGGACACTACAGTTGCCAATTTGCAGTCAGCTGGCACTTCTCCTGTTAACCAGGACTGTTGGTAAGTGATTGAAAGTGACATGGCAAGCTCTTTTGCCAGCACCCTCATTACTCTTGCATCTCATCTGGACTCATACACTTGTGGGTGTCTAATTAGCATAACAGGCATAATCTTTTCTTCCTGGATTATGTGGGTTTCATCCCCATCACTGACTTCCAGCTCTGGGAGTTGGGAAACCTTAGAACAACTGGTTTTGGTATTAAAGACTGAGGCAAAGAAATCCTTAAGTACCTCAGCCTTTTCCTTATCCCCAGATGCTATGCTACTTTCTGCATCTAACAGAGGATTGAGCTACTCCTTATTCCTCCTTTTGTTGCCAATGTATTTATAGAAATTTCTTTTGTTTCTTTAACCACAGTGGCTAAATTAAGTTCCAATTTTATCCAAAAGGCTGTTGCTGAAATAGGAGCTGAAGGGTTTTGAGAAAGTCTCTAGTGTTTCAAAGAATACAGATGTAAACTAGAATTTATTTCCTTCTACTCAGAAGGCAATTTATCTTTGTGACAGTGAAATATTTTCCAAGATGTGAAGGGAGGTGTAAATCTGCACATTCTTAATAAACACATTTATGTTTATTAATTTATATGGCTTGCTTGAAAACACCCTTCACAGTCAGTCTCACATGAATAATTAGATACATCCTCAATCCGAGTCCTTCAGTACAGGGGAAATACAGAAAATCAAGACTGAATCCTTAAGAGGACCCACCCATCTCAACTCTATTCTAAGTATTTGTGAAATACTCACTATTTAGAAGCATAAATCGCTTGAGAAAACTCAACATCATCTCCATTAAAAGAGTCAGAGAGTCCCATAAATGTGACAGCTTCACTAGTAGATGTGGTTCAGATATGCAGGAAGATCCTGTGCACAGGAAGGTGCACCACACACAGACTGCATGCACAAGTGGAAATACAGATAATTTTGCCTAATCACTTCTATTGCTTTCACTAGGGAACCTGTAAAAGATGTGATGAATTCAGGTACTAACGATTGCTTAGTGAAATCTTGAAAATATATATTTTTAATACAGAGCACCCATAAGTACAGATCCACTCTTGTGAAACCCCAGCTGGAGTACTGCATCCAACTCTGGAGTCCTCAGACAGGAAAGACATGGACACATTGGAGAAGATCCAGAGGAGGGCCACAAAAGCAATCCCAAAACTAGAATATATTTCCTATGAGGACTGGTTGATAGAGTTGAGGCTGTTCAGACTGGAGAAGAGAAAGCTCTGGGGAGACCTTACAGCGACCTTTCAATACTTAAAAGGGCCTTACAAGAAAGATGAGGACAAACTTTGTAGTAGGATCTCTAGCTATAAGACAAGGTATAATGATTTTAAACTAAAAGAGGGTAGATTAAAACTAGATACAAGGAAAAGGTTTCTTACACTGAGGGAAGTAAAACACTGGAACAGATTGCTCAGAGAAGTGGCAGATGCCCCATCCCTGGAAACATTCACAGTCAGGTTGAAAGGTGCTCTGAACTATCAGATCTAGTTGAAGATACCCCTGCTCATTGCAGTGTCTACATGACCATTAAAGATCCCTTCCAACACAAACTATTGTATGATTCTATAATTCCATAATCCCCTGATTCTGTCCAGACCTCATATCACCAAAGCCACCCATCACTTGAAGAAGGAGGAAAAAAGCTTTCTGGAATCTTTAAAAACAGCACCATTCAAGCAAGGCATCTGGGCAATATTTTCTAACAATCTATCACTCCATCAGTATGTCTGTCAGTGCATTCCTGGCAGTTTCAATGAGAGGTCAGTTACTCTGAACACCTCTTCTGCTTCTAAGAAATCAACATGGACTTGGTCTCAGTCTGCTTCAGGTACCCAAAGGAAAAGATACCTTTCTTTTACATGCAAGAGCAGAAGTATTCGCAGGATGAAGTCTCAGAACTACAAAAATAAATGTTGTTTTCAACTGTTTTTAGCAGGTTCTAACCTCAAATCAGCCAAATGTAACAGCTTTCCCATATGAGAAGTGATGGTCCCAGGAAATACTATAGCTAGCTACAAAAGGGCTAGCAAATGACAATGTATGATGCCATATGATCTGTATTTCTTCTGCATTATTTTATTTTCACTTTCAAGCTGGTATTGAAGGTTTTTTCCTGCCACAGAAACCTCTGTGCTCATCTCACTAGATAGATTTTTTGCTAGCTTTTCCCTCATCCTTTTTGCTTCTGAGGAGTTTATGAATTGTCCTGTTCTTTGAGGCTTTGTGACTGGGAAAGAAGAGAATGTGCCTCTTCATTCCCCAAGATTTACACATTTTTTCTACATTTGCTGACTGAGTTTGACTTGTGTCTTGTCTCTTTTGGGCTTTTTGAGTTTTAATGTTCTCTTTATCAAAAATAAAAAGGATGTCCCCCCGGCCCTGGGTGATTGACAGTTGATGTTATCAAGTTTATATAAACAAGTTTGTTTATATATATATATAATATTATAATTATTGGGCCATTTGTGTAACTGTGCTTATACTGTCATCATGTCACTGTGACAAGAGTTGCACAGGAAAAGAGGAAGAAAGCTGTATAGAAAACACATCCTATCAAGGCCACATCACAGGCTCAGAGCCTTTAAATTCTGAAGGTCGAGAGTGGTACTGACTTGCCTTCCCTAATGCCTGCAAGTCCTTTTTCATCCTGGTTGTCCATGGAACTTACATCATCTATGCACTTACAGCATTCCAGGAAGCACACAGGCTATGGAAAAGATCAGCAGTTATACATTTATAAAGGAGACAATGACAGAAATACCAAAGATAGAGGTGTTTTATATTGCAGCTCCTAGTCTTGTGCCAGTAAGCTATAATCAGGTAATTAAAGAAAAAATAGTTTGTCACAGGGTGTTAAATATTAATTCAAAATCTAATCCTCTAGATCACAGCAAGAACTATAAGGGTTGTGGAATGAAGAGAAAAATAAGAGGCCATGAACATGTCATGGAAGTCATTCTCCACAGACTCATCTCCCCTGACAGAAATGTGTATTGCAATCTGTCAACCAGGCAGTGACCATTTTTTAAAACACCCTCCCAGGCTGCATGGATCTGTGTGCACAGAACTGCTGATCACACAGAGCTGGAAGTGATGGGTTTGGAAGACAGAATCACACTGCCCTTGTTGGAACACTTTGAGATTACACAATTTCTCTTCTCCCATTCTAGCTTGCATTTTAACACCAGCCTTTGGAAAGTGGCCTATTTCAGGATTTTATATTAACTGGCTTCTGTTCAGACTGGAAAACAGAATTGAAGACATTGAAAATAATGTCAATTTTTAGTGGGGCAGATGAACCACAAACCAAGGAAATTACATATAGCTCAAAATCAGTCCAAATCAGAAAGATCAGTGTATTTTTCAGTGATTAAAACAGTTAACAGCTATAAAAGTTGTTTAATGGTACCCAAAGTTCTTTCTTTTCCTTTATAAAAATACTCAACTGTCTGAGCAATATTTGAAAAGCTGAAGCTCAGCTTGAACTGAAAATAGTGTTTTGAAACAAAAAATTTCCATTTGAAAATACCAAAATAAAATGTTTTGCTTTTTGCAAATTTCTTGTCTTTTCTTTTTTGTCTGTTGCTGAATTTAAGAAATTGTTTTGATTTTTGAGCAATGTGACTGTATGGGCAGATTTACTGTTTGTTTGTTTGTTTGTTTTTAAAATCTATTATGTTGTCTGAGATTGGTTCCTGTAACAGTTCAGTTGAAACACATTAATTCATGCATTCTTTCTCCTTCCTTCTCACTGATTACTTGCTCTTTTTGGAACTGGGCTAGTCTGAATTCTTGGTAGTCCAGGCACCCTTAAACTTTGAAGAACCTTGAAGTTTGGCATCCCTCACTGTTGCCTGACCTCTTAATCCAAGATCTGAGAAGACTCGACTTTTTGGAAAGTTGTGGTGCAAACTTCTTCACTTCACAACTTGATGAGTATTATCTCTTCATCCTTTGAGCTTAATTAGAATTTGATTGAAACACATGCTGTTTACATTCATTTCTTGAAAGTACACTTTGTGTTCACTTGGATTACTTTCCTTCCTGTCTAAAACCTGCCTCTTTTTCTCTCACAAGTGTGACTTGTTTCTTGCTTTGCAATGCTTCACTGTAGAAATATGCACTCTGCAGTAGGTTTGATGTGACCAATATCTTTTAAGACTGACCCATATTTAATGTCAATGTAAAACTGACACAGAAATGTCATAAACAGACCAGGGTAAGATTTTTTTTCTCTTTCTCTGGCTAGCTTGTCCCCAAAGGTCCAGTATTATTTTTTAATAAAATGGGGGTTTTCATATAAGAACAGACTTAAGAAGAAGAAGGCAGAGAAAGAAGAAAAGAGGTTATTCATTGTGTAAGAAGCCTCTTCTTTCCTTCCCACATTGTTACTATTAAGAAAGTCTTCAGTGTCTGCAAATGCATCTGTTTGCACATGAAAAAACATGACAAGCATTAGTTCAATAGAGTTCTTGCTAATTAGTATGAACATGTACACATGCAAATCAAAATAACTATCAGTTTGTGCATGCAATTACTTGGTTTATGCATGCAAATGTCCAGCTGAGTCCAGATCTTAACCTGGTGTAAACTGGAATCACTCCACAGGCTTCAGCCAAACTATGCTGGTTCATATTTGCTACAGAATCATTCCATGTTTTTTTTCAGGCAATTTTAATTTTTATGGAATTGTTGATACAGTTATAGACTTGTTTAAAAAGTTGACTTTTTGCACTCCTGGTAAAGACAGTGTCTGACTATAATGATGGCCTGGATTTTGCATTGTCTGCAAGTTCTATACTCTGAAGTTCTCTTTCTCCCCATGATCTCAGTCTATGCCCTATAACCTGCAGTCTGATTCCAAGGCTGGAGTGAAGGTAACTGCAAAATGAAGATCTGGAAAAGGCTTAATTTTTCAAGTATTTGTCCAGCTTAAACATCACTCTAACAGTGAGCAGGCTGTTTTAATGCAGATGTTGATTCCAACTGAGACTATTTCCATTGTGTCTCTACGGGCAAGGGAATGTTGTGGTTCAAATGATATCAATGTGGTCTGAAAAATACATTTTTGAGGTTTTCTAGGTTTTTACCCTTCTGGAGGTTTAAAGTAGGAATTTCAAAATCATTACCAAAAGCTTTACAGTGGATGTATTACAGAGCTCATAAAATACAAAATGCCATTTTTCTTGACATGAGATGAAGTTATTCTGACCCAAAAGAATACAGAGATGCTTCATTGGCTCTGCTGGATGGAGAAACAGGCCTTTTAAACAAAATTCAGTTGTAAAATAACTAGAATATGATATAAGCTGTCATTTGAGGGTCAGCTGCAGCAGGTAATTTGGTTTTGGCAAATAATGCTGGACAGTAGATACAGGAATTCTTATCCATCTTTAACCATTCACCATTCTGAGTGTGTACCCTACATTGCTGGCCTGGTCACATTTGTAAGCACAGTCACTCCCACCCAGGAAAGTGCATGTCACTGGTGTAACATGGACACCTTGGAAATGTCTTTCTGTAAAGTGACTCTGAAATAACCTGCTGAACCTAGCACTGAGATAGCCAGAAATGAGCTCCTAGAATAATCATGAGTACTGGGATTCAAGATGAGAAGACATCCAGGTAATTCTGGACAAAAAAATTATTACTTTCAGCCAGATTTGCTTTTATCTTAGCCAGCAGATTTGGCAGAAGTAAGGATGCAAGGAGCAGCATGGCCTCAGAGAGACATGAAGAATGAAGTCCAGGGAAAACAGCCAGAAATGTGTGGAAATGCCTCCTATTTTCTCAAGCAAGGTCCAGGCTCAAAGAGACTTGTGGTTGTGATACTCAGAAACCCTGAAATAATTGGGAATCTGTGCATGTTGCAGTGAGAGTTTTCAGTAGCAACATGCAGACAAGACCTGAGGAATAATCAACTTGACCTTCTAAAAGATCTGATGGGGAGGCAATGTTAGCATCCAGAGGTGACTAAATATATCTTTCTGCTCCCTGGCAAATGAAACAGCTATTTTGTCCATGAGCTCTGCTTCTTAAAATTGCTACTTGATTTACAGCTGTTAAGTCATCTTAAGGACCTGATTAATCATTTGCTCTTGGCAGGCAGAGTTACAGCATCTAAAAATAAGAAACAATGTCTTGTGCCTTAATCAGCAAAATGGGGATCTTGGCCAAACAGTAGAGATTCTTGCAAACTTTCTGGGCACATATACGTATGATGTATGTTGGGTATAAACATACAAACATTAACTGCAATGTGTTTGGTTAGTTGAACCCGTTATTAAAAGGAAGATGAACTCCATTCCCACTGCATTTTAGTGCCATGATTGGTCAGGGAAATTGTGTGAGAAGAGAATGTTCAGTTGTGGGTATGCCTAGCAAAGGTCACCTCAGAGACTGACAGGTACACCAAAAAGTAGGTAAGTAGAAAATGCTTCAAGTATCACTATTTTTTACCATAGAAATTGATACAATAAAATTGAACTGGATAAAAGTATAATGTAAATAGAACTATTTACTAATGGTTTGTTCTTTGTTTTCATTAGTGTGCTTGACAACAACCCACTAAAGTAAGACTTTAAATTCTATACACATGAGCAATGTTCATAGAATTTCTCCCATCTTCCTATAATGAAATCCTTGCAAGAAAACAACTGTGTGCATACTATATTTCCCTTTTGTACTTATAGGCACTCTGCCATTTTTTCGTCCTCTATATAGGTTATTGTAGTAGCCCTTAGGAACAGAATATTAAGGGTAAATTCTAAAGGGACTGGATAAAGACAGTTGCATAGTCAAACACTTCCTCACCTCTTGTGTCATGCTGTGTCATGTCTCAGCTGTGAAAACTGAATCTATCCCAATTTATACAAGAAGACTGGAAACTGCTTCTTCTAAACCTTATTCTATTCAACATAAGAATTATCTGCAGGACTTCAGTGATTAGCAAAGAATCACTTATGTAGTAGAAAAGGCATTTGGTTCCTTCTGAGTCCAGTAATTATCATTTTTTATGTACAAAAAATAAAAAGACAGGTGAAAAAATAATACTGATTTAATAACTAATTTGAATTTTATACAATTCTAAGTCACAGTCTTGACAGTGGAATAGAGAAGGAAAGAAAATACTATGTGAGTGATAATTTCCAGGCTGAGAATGAACACTCAGTATAAAATTTTTCAAAGCAGTTGTATTGCAAACTCTGTAAAAGACATTGGGTTCCATGAAAGAACGTCATTCTGAAAGAACATCATCAGTGTGACAATATGGACTTCATTAGCTCCAACTTCAACCACAGAAATAAATTTGTGTAGAAGACACAGTCTAACCTCTCTATAACAAATCACTTCTGAGCTCAGATAAATATTTATGATTTCAGACTGTTCAGGGTAATAGGGCTTGGCTGTTTGCTGCATTAGAAAAAATGGAGAAACTTGCAATTTGAATTAAAGATTTATATATAGTACTTTTATGGAAATTGTTTCCCACACATTAATACTTAGATGAAGTCTTAAAAAAGAAGCCCAAATTAAATGAGAATGAAAATAAAAAGGACATTTCTAGATCATGTACAACATGTATCAGGGAAATTTTTTGTAGGTTTATATTAAGATTAATTTTTCCTTTTTTTTTTTTTCCTACAGACTGATTAATAAAATCAGCTCATTCTTGCTGATGGGAGAGTTAAAGCAGGATGTTCTGGGGAAAGTTAGGATACTGACTTGGGAAACAGATTGTTTACATAGAGTATTTCCATAGGAAAAACATCAATAGAAACATAGAAATAGATTCTATGTAGCTTTGTTCAAAATATTCAGTCATTATGGTTTTGCTTAGACCTTACAAGAATATTTTGGGCTTATCTACACTGAGTATATGTATTAAAAATATTAGCTATACATATATCTACATATTTCAGTCATATGCAGAAAATATTTTTATGTACTTTTTTTTTTGCATTATAGTTTTAAGGTTTCTTGACAGTGGCTTTGACTGTCATAAGTGAGATTGTCTTACTGCCAGTTTTCAGCTTCTCACTACTGGATCATCAGAGTATACTATTTCATAAGTATCTTAGGATCCTGGTGGACAAGAAGATGGGCATGATGAGCAGTGCGTCCTTCCAGCAAAGAGGAATATGGTCAGTGAAAGAATTCCTCCAGCAGTTGGAGACAGGCAATTATTCCCCTCTATTCAGAAACTGGAAACACATGAGGAGCACTGTGTCCTACCCTGGGCTTCCCACTGGGAAAAAAACAAACAAACAAACAACAAATCAACCCCCCCAAAAAAAACAAAACAAAACAAAACAACAACAACAACAACAACAAACAAACAAACAAACAAACAACCCAAAAACAATAACCCACCAAAAAAAACCCACAACAAAACATTGACACAATTGAAGTGAGCTGCACAGAAGGCTACCAAGACAAAGAGGGCTCTGGACCACATTGTATGCAAAGTTACTGAGATGCTGAGAGAAATATGTGCTCAGTTTGGAGAAACTAAGTACAGTGATTGCTGTCTACAACTGGGTAATGGGAAGATCCAGAGGAGCTGGAGCCACATTCATGTCAGGGGTGCATAGAAAAAGGATGATAGGCAAAAGATGCCAGCTACACAAAGGAAACACTGAGTGAATAATAGAAGCACAGTATTCACAAGGGTGTGGCCAAGCAGTAGTTAAGACTGTCCAGAAGGGCTGTGGGTTTGCCAGCTCTAGGGCTATTCAAGAATGTATTCAAGAGTCCTGAGTAACCTGACCTTGTTTCACAGTTCTCTCTGCTTTCAGCAAGGGTTGGATCAAATAAAATTTTTTAGGATTGGGGCTGCGAGCCTCTCTGTTGAGCAATACTTCTGTGCTAGAAAAATAAATGATCTGACAGTGTAAACACAACACTTGGAAGTTGGATACTCCAAGAATTCATTTTTGGAGTAAATAAAATGAGCAAAACCTCATATGTTCCTGAGACATAGCAAAGTGTACTCCTGGGAAAACATACTCTCAAATATACTGTAAATCTCAGTCATTAATTCTTCATACTTTGTAAATGGGAAATGTGCCATATGTGTGATAAAACTCAATATAACATTAAAAAACTATGTCAAGAGCAACTATTTTGAGTAGTAGGACCCATTCATTCTTTCTCTGAATGAAGCAGGACCAAATTTAGGACAATTTTGGGGATCAGTCATATCCTTTTTAAGCTGAGGGATTGAAGACCAGGGAAGTGATGGCAATATCTCTAACTGGTATTTCCTGGTGTTACAGATAGTCAAAGACTGTTAAAAATACCTATCACATCACTATACTGAAATTATTTTTTTCAATTAAATTATGATAATAAATGTAATTTCTTTACACCTTCAGAAAGTGTGAGGCAAAACAGGGAACTAGGCCACTTTCAAACTGTGGCCAGTGCTCACAGACCAGTAAATGACCTTTCATAATTTAATTTTAGTATCTTCAGAAATAAGAAATCAAAAAATGCTTTGAAATTACAGTTATTTCTACATTTTTAGGATAAACTGCTCTCAGTGTTTATCTGCAGGAGGAATCAAACAAAAGAATCCTGAGGTAGCAGAGAACAAGGCTGAGCATACAGGTCAGAATTATTCCATAATGCTGCCTCAAGACCACAAATAACAACAGAATCCAACCTTAATAACTGTGCTATATCAGTGACACTAATTTTAGAAAAAGGAAACAGTCCTGACCACCACAGAAACAGTCGCTGACATGTTCTTCCAAAGAAGTGATGACAGTGTGAAAGGGGAAGTGGAGTGCAGGAGCTCTCACCAGCTTTCACAAATTCTCAGAACCTTGCTGGTCAGAAGGAATCTCCAGAGGTCATCCAGTACACCCTGTGCTCAGAGCTGGCTGCCTGGGGCCTCACTCCTCGAGTTTTCACCAGCTCCAAGGATGGAGAGTCCAGAGTTACACTGCTTGATAAATATTTATCCTTTTCATGTTAGTTATTTTAGGGTTCAGTGAGATCCCTGGACCTTTTAGCCTATGTTGTTCATTATTTTTTGAGGGGTTTGTTCTTCATCTTTTTATTATGGACATGATTTCCCATTTCCTCTGTTTGGCTTCAAACTGTGCACCCTTAGGATCTTCTGTGGTCACTAGTTCCTCTAGTAACATCCACTCAAACTACTTCAAGGAGGATAAGACATGAAAAAATTCAATCAGCCAGAAATGTATTGTGTTGGTCATTGTAGCTCTGAAAAGTGCACTAGTTTCACTTTGTAGTTTCACATAAGTACTCTGCTATTCAGTTTTAGATTTTTTCATCTCATTAAATTAGCCTAATTTCTAAAAGCAGTTTCTTATGGGACTTGGTTATCTTAGATACCTTTTTTAACCTTAACAATTCTATGATTCTGTGTAACATTACCAAAATTTCCCTTGGTCATTAGGAATCTACATATAAGTCTACAGTAAAAAAAAAAAAAAAAA
>WEIU01019288.1:40750-57156 GCA_013389925.1 Aegithalos caudatus
AAAAAAAAAAAAAAAAAAAAGGCAAGCATATTTTTAAAGCCCTAGGAAAACAGAAAACAGTACTTGTTTTTCCTCAATGGGATTAATTCTGTGTGATTTTGAAAGGTTCCTGTAAGTATCCATTGACTACAATGATGCAATAATTACTTAGCTCCTCTTCAAATTACCAAGTTTGCAAACAAACAATAGATTCTTATATCTGTTGACAATTTTTAATTCAGTTTTCTAGAATTTTGTCAAATTCTTGATGAAATGCTTTGGTGGCTGCTGCAATTTGCAAGTACATTTTTTTACTGTCTACAGTTTACCAAAGCTAACATTAAGTCAAGTACAGCCAGATTTCACCCTCAAAATTTTGGAGCTGTTTTCTTTGTGAGTCCTTCTAGTTTTAGCCACCTTTCCCTCCCCAGTTTTAATTCTAGACAGTATGCCTGAAAGACCCTGGCCACAGCATGCTGACAGCAATGGCAGAACCACAGCTATGAAATGGCTTACACAGCATTCCTGGGCAGGCCCAGATAAGTACATGTTTTAAAGTAATTTTCCTGAATATAGCTTTTAAACTGTGCTTTAGTAACCTCTGGAAATCCAGTCCCACTGCTTTTACTGTCCATTTTAACTTGGTTTAACTTGGTGTTAAAAAGAAATGTCTCAAGTTATGCTCCTACAAATAGTATGTGACCTGACAATGTACCAGGTCAAGACAATGTCTCTTTTCCCTGTCATGCTGTCAGAATTTTTCTGCCTGTCAGAGTTGACAATTACTCAAACTTCATTAGATGGAGTGGTGCAGGGCCTGCCCATACCTGGCCTCCTTAACCCTTTCCAGTACTTCCATTTGTACTTTTCATTTTGCTGTTGGAGGTACAGCAGTACTGAGAAAAGGTCCAAATTGTTAATATTTCTGCACAAAAGAAAAGATGGAATGTTTTCTGTGTCCTCTAGATTTTGTTTTCAGTTTGGCTCCTACATACTTATAGGGCTCAGAGTTACAGCCTAAGCTACTGCTCTTGTCTTTACAGCCCACTCTGAACTGCGGAAACCTTCACTCACACTTCTAACTGAGACTACAGGCAAAATTGTTGCCAGGAGACTGTAGAGGAATGACATAAAGAGGTGCAATCTTATTTGGAGGTGAGTTGATTTTGGTATCTCAGTTAGCAGGCAGCACTGGTAGCAGAGAACTGAAGGGTTTTCCTGATGATGGCCACGATGTAGCTGTTAGGTGCACTCATATCCGTGTGTGTCATTTTAAAGCACATGCCAGATTATGCTTGAATCATGGGTCATGCTGTATTTTAAAGGTCATCTGAGCCATTCAGAAATAAACAAACTCACAGTGGTGCATACAAGAAATCAGCATTTGTAAAATTACTGAGTGACAAATGCATCAATGCATGATTGTATTTCCAGCTCCCATATCTAAAATACGGCTCAGTAGGGACTTGATCTATATCCAGCCTGCATACTCTGTTTATGCAAGTAATAATAACAATGAAAATCAACGTTCCTGTGAAATTGCAAGTGAATAATATGGCTCCTTTGTCTCCATCAACTCTGCGTGTTCCCATTTCAACCACTGTGCTGTCCACAATGCCCACTGTTGCATCCACAGTCTGAGCTGTGGAGAGCCAATGAGCAATAATAAGAGTAGTTTGACCTTGTGTGGCCTGTAAACAAAACACCAAACTGTAATTCATGTCCCCTGTTGCTTGGTAGTTTGGAGTAATTCCTCTAATTTGTCATATTGATACTGCTGTTACATCCCATTGATCCCACCTGCTGAATATCTGTATAATCCATGATACTCTCTCAGCTGACTTAACTGACAACCTGCTCATTTCCCTGGCAGACTGAAGTCTTCACTTGTTCTCTCTTTTGGCTTATTGTCTGCTCTTGTTTTTCTTGGTGTATGTATTTTTAAAATGCTGTTGCAAAGCTCAGCCAAGATGTATGGATTTGGGAGCATTTCCATATAGAATGGAAATTCACTGTTGAAGGACACATCTGCTCCCAGTGTCTCACTGATTCCAACAACATGACACCAGTAAATGTTGCTCAGCATTATCTGGCTGAAGGCAATCTGTTTGCCTTAAATAGGCAGCTTTGGGCTTCCTTTGCCACACAAAAAATACAGAGGTTATAATTTGGTAATTTATGGAGGAAAGCTATTCACCTCACATGAGTGCAAATGTCAAATTTCCAGAAATGAACAAACATACTAGCAGACTGCCTATGCAACCAAAGAAGGGAGACAAAGACATGTTCTAAAATGCATCTTTCTCAGTTTTCTTCCTAATGAACTGTTGGGAGTTAAACACTCGGTGCAGTTAAACTGTCTGGGGTGCTGCAGTGAGGGTTCTTCCTCTCTTAGGGCCATGGTGCCAGCCCAGCTCCCAGCTAGATGAGCCAGGTGGAAATCATTGTTGCAGTGCTGGTGAGGTGGAAGAGATGAGAATATTGTCTCAGAAGAAGAGTAGGCAGCTTTTTGCAGTGAATGGGAAATAATCCTTGTCCTTGTCACAAACACGTCAAGGAAAATGATAACGCTCGTTTTGTCTTTTCTCTGAATTTAAATTCTTGATTGGAAAAAAGAGAGATGGGAGATATATCAATGACAAAGCAGTTTTCCTAGTCCAATGTGAGCTAGCCATGTCTCACCTATGTCTAGAGCAGATGTAGTGTTACCTAGTAAGAGAATTTTGGGGTTGCATGCTAAAGGTCAATCAATAGCCATTTCTGGTTTCTGACCCCTGATTTCTGATGATTTCTTCTTTGAATCAAAATGCTAGCATGTTTTGAGAAGAAGGGTATAAGATCTATCATTTTTTTGTACTGTGAACAAATAATAGGACTTAATTGAGCATTAAGATAAATGACAAGATCCCCTTTGATTCTGCAAAGTTCAGGCTGCAAAGGAATGGGATCTAAAAGTAATGTTTTCTCTCTAGGTGACATTTTCTCCTAGAAACTGAGTATCGGTGAAAATCCACGCTAATTCAAGATGTTTTCCCACTGACAAAACTCCTCATGTGTGAATAAGTCTCCTGGCAACAGCAGCAATATTTATGAGCTTTTCTTCCCTTGGGTGCAACACCTTGCTGAAGGAGGGCACTGGGCTTTCAAAAAGATTTTGAGAGCTGCATTTTCCATTTTCGACACAAGGTGGCTGCAGAAAATCGTTTAGTGGTTTAAATTCACACACACACATACACGCACACACACACACACACACACACACACACTCTAATGCCTGTGTTTTACTGTATGTGCATGGAGGCAGATGTGACCCACTTGGGAATGGCATATAACTCTCTTTTCCCCTCCGATGTCCCTACAACATTTCTACTGCATTTACATTCAGTCACCCACTCTGTAGCTTTGGACTTTGTTCTTTTTACCTGGCTGATCTTAATTTCCCTATTACCAGTTTCCATGTTAACCTCTTCATTTTCGTTTCATTGAGTTTTGAGAACAGTTAAATATTAGAGATAAACTGGTTTATAGACAAGCACACAAAACTCCACTACACATGTGACAAAATTCCCAGTTCTTATTCATTATTGTACTTTATGTCAATTCAATTCCAAGGAAGAAAAAGATTTTAATATCATAACAGAAGATCCATTAGGTTAACATAAACACATTCTCCTCTTGTTTTTGATTATAACTTGTTCATACATTGCATTTTCTCTGCCATGTTTTACACCTATTCTACTAGTCATTCAAAAATGATGGCTGCCTGTCTGACCATGCCTATGAGTTCTCAGAAACCTCTTATGTAAAATGATTTTTAGGTCACGTTCCTCCAGGTTGATCTACAGAAAACATCATACTATCAAAGTACAAGATTCCATTTTATGGCCTTTCACCTCTGGATCAGACTGATACATATGATAGGGCAATCTGATATCAGATTAACAAGTCATTAAGCAAGGTCTCATTTAGTGGGTGTTCAAATATGCCTGCAGGTAGTTAGACATCAAACTTCTGGATGGACAGCTGAAGCCAGGTTAAATAATGCCCACATGAATTGTAAAAATGATTAAGTGTAAACTAAAAATGCTTTATAGGCTGAAATGTTAGAGACTGGCAAATAGATTGCTTTCAGGATTACTCATCTCCTGTGGAGAAAAAGTGATTATCACAAAAAGACAACAAGGAGGTAATTCTTAAATATTTATCAGCTTAAAAAAGTAGTTATTATTACAGCAAAAAGTATTTATTATTACAGCAAGTTTTATGTTGGCTACATTTTAAACATCACTATTTCATCCATAATCTTGCATCAACTAGCAAATCAAGCTTCACTCATGTATGTGAACATGAATGTATTTCCAAAAAAATTTTCAAGCTTGAATATTATTCTTCATTGTACTGGACCACCCATGTATTTTTATGTAATTTGGCCTCAGTTTATCTATTTCAAACATCCAGGAGAGAAAGGTTTACAATCCTGAATGGAAGTTCCCAGTTTTGGCATGCACTTCCTTTATTCTTCACTCAAAGGGGAAATTCTATGAATGAGTCACCTCACAGACACTCAATAGACATTTTCTACACCCCTGGTATAAAGACACACATTTCTTCTGTACCAAAGGCTACAAACATGAGGAATCACACCATATATAGGCAGTACAGCATGAAGCTTGAGAGGGTTTTCCAAAGGCACCGGAATTGCCCAGGGATGAGCAGAAGCTGTGTAGCAAATAGCAGCTACAGATCATTTCAAGAGAAATATTAGTTCAACTGCAACCAATTTCCTGCCCTTTGCCTTGGGACACTATTTTGCATGAGTCTATTTTTAACTTGAGTTATTTCTTTACCATGTTGTGGTAGCTGCAGGCACACTTTAGGCCTTCAGTTTATCAAAGCAAATGTTAACTTAGAAAAATTGACATATTCAGACTGTATATAAAGGGAGAAACAATACTGTTGCCTTTCATTTTACAAGCAAAAGTCATAGCAAAAGACAGGTTGAAAGAGCTGGTGCAAAATATTGCGAAAGTCTTAGGAACTGGTAAGACAAACAGAGAAAGACCAGCTTCTCTGGCAGATACAGCTTTTTGTGCCATCTATGCCAAGAACACCCAATTTAAATCAAAGTCCTCCAGCCAAGCTGCTGGCTTTGCACGTGGTGGACAAGGGGGCACTCACAAAGGTTGCTTCTTTGACCCCCTGAACCTTTGTTGCTGACAGTGGTCAAGGATCCCTAAGAACTCCTGAGGCTGTCCTGTAACAATTTAAATTTGAAGACTGAAGGATCCCTTGAAATCAGCTTCGTGAGATCTTTTGCACCTCCAGATCTGCATTTTCTTACCCCTGTGTTTTATCTCTAGAGGGAAATAAAGCCACAACACCACTCTACAGCATTATTTCACAGAGTATGTTTATCCAAGCTGTGCTAGGAGGCCAGGTGATGCCACCAGCTGACACACCTCTGAGCTGAAAAGAACTGTCAGAGATGTAGGGGTGAAGAACTGATGGGGGTGAGCATGTCACTATGAAAAATGACAAGCACTGCAGAGCAAGAAAAATGGTACATCTCCTTGCTTTCAATTCTACTGCAGAGAAATGAGCATGGGATGAGATCTCCAAGACAGAGGATAAAAAGTGGTTGAGGATGCTTTTAAAAATGTATGACGATACCTAATCAATGATTTTTACCATTTAAGTACTTCAGATCCATACTAAGACAGAAAAGACTGTAATATTGAAAAAGTTTTCTTGAACTAGTTTTAGGATGATTGGCAACACAAAGTTAGCAATAGATGGGTTATGTTTTTAAAACTGAAAGATAGATGGAATCCTTTTCCAACCATCCTATACCATTCCTCCATTGAGTTCACCTGTCATCAGGATCATAAATATGCAAACTGAAACAGTTTATTATGAATTTGTATTCAGGTGGGTTGAATATCCAGTGAAGTCAACTGGGCCACAGATCTTAAGGACTGAATTTGAAAGGTTGTTCTATTTACAAGAAGCAAAAACTACCAAGAATTAAATGGCCCTAGGCCAAATACCCATCTCAAAAAAAAAAAAAAAAAAAAAAAAAAAGACTACAAATGAACAAAGAACCTGGACAAAGGGAAAAATATATTTATCATCAAATGTATTTTGGATGTCAGGATCATAGAAATGAAGCGAGAATAATGTCAAATCAAGCAGACTGGGATGCTGCAAAAAATTAAACCAAACATCAAGTAGTTCTCAAGACACAGAGAGGGAAAATGAAAGAGGCATCAAGGACATTGTGTATAATTGCCTCCACCACGACTGCATAATGTAGGCATTAGGTAACTACAAAGTTATTACCTTGTCTCAGCTTCCCAGGAAGCTGATGATGTCATGTATGTGGGAAAGGCAGAATCACAAAAGGGTCAGACAGCATGGAAATGGAAATGACCACGGTCAGGGAGCTTGTGGGCTCAGCTTGGTTAATCTCTGTTCCGGAAAGGAAATGACATCTCTGATTCTGCCCAGAGGCAGACAGTTTGGGACATTCTGGGTACATCTGAGGTACATCACATGCTTTGCTTGGCAGAAAACAGTTATCACAATTTTTTTTTTGGATGTGAAGAAACTGATTAGAAATGACTGAGTCATATTCTAAGCTTGTTCAAATAATTTAGGCAATCTTAGATTTATTTTATTGAATAAAAAGTACAGACAAGACAAATCAAGGGAAAGTGTAATTTGTATTCAAATTGATGACCAGTAGTTTAATTTAATGAACTCTTCCCACGCCAGCAAAAATTGAATTTTAAATCACCAGGTTAAATAAAGAGAATCTTCCAATACGTAGCAGGATTTGTTGTGCAAATTTTCTGCATTAGACAATGACGAGTATGATCAGTAAATTCAGAAAAAATCCTGTTTCACCAGTGTAAAGACTGGCCACTGCAACCAGCACATCCTGGTCATAAGACACAACAAAATGAAATCTGTAACTCCTTTAAATTCAGATAGTGCATTATAGTATGTGAAGTTCCTGTTTAAGGCTAGTGATCCATACTACTACTCTTGGATATAAAACAGATGTTCAGACCAGAAATTGTTATTTCCTTGGTGCCTTTATCTGGTATTAGAGCACCTCTAGGGCTGCTAATTTATAAACTACACATATATGAATATAATGTCATAAATGACTCAGCTCACAGGAGGTGTAGAGAACACAAGCTGATTTACAAAGGGCTATGGTTATAAATACACTCTCCTGAAAAATGTTTCTATTTGAAGTGGTGGAGTCACCATCCTGAAGTGTTCAAAAAATGTATGGAAATGGCACTTGAGGACATAGTTCAATGGTGAACATGGTAGTGGTCCTAGATTGACAGTTATTGCTGATGATCTTAAAAGACATTTTCAACCTTAATGATTCTATGGAAATTTTGTAAATTAATTATTGTTTTGTATTTGAAATGATGAACCTCCTTACAGACTTCTATGTATTTGGAATGAAATAAATACTACCACATATTTATGATATAATTTTATGACATGTAATATATTAAAGGTACTAAATGCATCATTGCATATGATACATACTTATATACCATGTATGTGTTGTAAAATTAGTATTTTGTTCTGTCTGGAGATATATATATCCCTGTGTTTTTCCAGAAAGAGAAAGAGTACAGAGATTTGGGTCAGTATAACATATTTCCTTCATGAATTAAATTATAATAATTCTTGATTTTAGAGTATAACTTGTTTGAAATAAGAGCTCTGATGTATTTTTTCATGTTGTGCTTACAGGCTTGCTTTTGACTAATGAGCATTGTTGTCATTTTGCACTTTTCCTTTAAAATACCAACAAATTGTATTTATTTTCTGAACAGATTCCATGCAGACCTTTCCTGTCCTTTCCCCAAGATTAATACTCTTGACTCCTGGAGCAATTCTGCCAACTTTTGAATTGATGCATTGAAAGGGTTTTCTTTTTAGTATCTTATCTGTGTTTCTCGGTGAGACATTTGAACTTGAGCATATAATCAATAGTCAGCCAAAACATAAGTTCAGTGGGATATCTTCTCAATTTTATACAGAGGCTTTTTTGCATTAAAGTTTTTTTTTGTTTGTTTGTTTGTTGTTTTTTTTTTTCTTTTGTTTTCTTTTTTATTCCCTTTTTTTAAAATTTTTTTTTCTGTGTTAGTGAATTTACAAGAAACTTCCAATGGAAATAACCATTCTGACAAAAGAGAATAAAATATTCATGACCATACACCATAAAAATAATCTTGGGGGATTGCAGAAGCATGGACGCTGCAGTTCATACTGTGCAAAGGGAATAGGCCATTCACAGTCTAGCCTGAATTTCTGTGTCCTACTGGCCTGTTATCCCAGAAGATCTCTACAGGGCAGCTCAGCCAGCTTGTCGGTCTGTGGCCTGGAGTGGCAGCGTGCTGTTACTACAGCGTGGGGCACACACTCACGGCACTGAGAATGTGGCTAGAAATACTGCCTCGGAATAAACAAGCAGAGATCAGTGTACAGTTCGTGTGCCAATAGATGTCAGTGTTGCATACTTTATATAGTTTTACAGCTCTGGCAAATGCCACCTCTGCTGGGAAAGATATGAGTATGTGCCCTGTGTTATTTCATGGGCTCTTGTCTCTGCTTTTTTTTTTTTTTTTTTAAATTATATCTGAGCCTGTCCATATGACAAAGAGCAAGAAAGCTGGCGCATCTGCTGCCTAGTTCTTCATCAGTTAGAGAGTTATTTATAAGTTTTGTCTGTCAACAGTAAAAGCACACTTTTTTCACTGATCTGATTAAATTTGCAGGCCAGACAATTAGCAATACCATCTGCAATCCAGTTGGTAATCAGACTCCAGGGAGAGAGCAGAGGTGAAATGGAGGAGCCGCAGAGCTGCACAGAGCAGCCCCCAGCTGCTCCCATGGCTCTGTTGGTGCTGATACTCTCTGCTCGTGTGCTGAGTTGTTGTGGGCACACGTAACTGAGAGCAGGACTTGGCGTGTATTTTTGGCAACTCCTGGGTCTGACTCATGCTCTAAGAGAAATACCAGAGCACTCCTCTGCTAAAGCACTGGGAAAAGGTGCCTCTTCCACACTGGATACATCAGTGAGAGTCTCCACTATGCAGGAAGGAGAAAGTTTAAAGGTTTTTTTGTTCTCTCACTAAGGGTTTGTTTTCCCTTACTTGCCACATCATTCATCCTGGCCAATTCCTTTTCGACTGCAGCCCCCACTCATGCTCCTGCATCTGTGGTTACGTAGCAGGGAAATCACAGAAAATGTTACTATAATTAATGTGCCACTGCAGGATCCTGTCCTGCCTGTGCTCTCATTCTTAACTAGTGACTCAGCCCTTCTTTTATTCCCCCTTATGGCAATCAACACACATCAGTGCCTTTACCCCAAATGGAAATGTTTTGTTTAAGGACAGCTAGCATACCCCTTGCTTGGCAATGCCAGGTTGAACACAAGCAGTTTGGATACTACCACCACAGCAGAAAATCCAAAGAGATTATTTTGGCCTCCTGAATTTCCTGCATCTCATTAGACTGTCTGGTGCACATCTGTAACAGTTCACAACCAAGCCTGTCAGCACACGGTTCATTAAAAAGCCAGGGCGGGCAACTTCTTTTGGCTGAAATCCTTCCCTTCAGCAGTCCTACAAACACTGCTCTGTGCACTGCATACCTTCCTGGGAACTTGGAGGGAATGAAAGCAATCTCTTATCTGACAGCTCACTTCTCTGTGGGGGGTCAGTGTGTGCTGATGTGCAATAGCCTCTGCTCTCCTCAAGAGAGGGGAAGCTGAAAATCCTCAAAGATGAGACTTTGACCTGAGGAATTTGCCTTGTAAATTATACAAAATTTCCCAATGGGTGAGAGGTTTTTCTTCTCCTGAATTTCATTTGTTTCCCTTTTCTTTCCTCCCCCAGTAATATTGTATGTCATGCAACACACAAGATATAAAAATAAAATTAAGAAAAAAAAAAGAGAATTTAAGTCAGGGCTACTATTTCCAATTCTCCTTTTCTCTGTCCAAGTTAAAAAATCATTCTGGTAAGTTGTTAGAATTTAATTCTTGGAACACGTGAGTTACTAAACTTACAATTCCTTAAGTTTAAGATGCCTTGAAAACTTTCTCATCCCAATAACGAAAGCTGGAGGTGCAGACTGAATATCATCACCTTACTCTGTTAATACTGCTCTTACTCAGGAATCTCAGATATATCCTGCATTGAGGATCCAGAGAATTTCTCATGAAAATGTAGCTCAAGGCCTATTTTGGCTAAAAACATTGATTTATGGCAACTTAAAGATATTTGGCTATCAGTTGAAGCATTGAAAGGCCCTGAGAGTTTTTTGGGCCTGTGTTAAGGAAGGACAAAAGGTGACACTTTATCAATATGAGGAAATTGGGTGTTGTTTTTTTACTAGAAAATAGTAAAAAAACCTCAGATAATCAGATGGAATCAGGATGAAAACTTAGGTGATCCAGGGGGCAAGGCTTGCTCAGAAAGCCCATGCAGGGCACTGCCAGCAGCCCTGGACCCCAACTGTCTCCCATGGGAGAAGGGCGAGGAAGGGGTGTCCCACCTTGGACAGCACTACAAGGGTTCCTTGGGATAGTGCAGGTGGTGGCTGTGCTGGGCAGGTTCAGAGTGGCACAGACATCCTCATCATGACAAAAACAATTTTTGTGTGGCGGGTGCTGGGAGAGGCACACTGAGGGTTATTATTGTGTTTCTTGTGCTTAAAAGTATTCCAACAGGATTGAAACTGGATGGTGCCAGTTGTTTCATAAACAACTTGGGGAAATTTCTCCCCCTCTCTTGACATACTTGCCATTTATTCTGAAGCAAGATAGGACAAGAGAATATGAAGAGGTGAAAGAAGGAAGGTCACGCGAAAGAAGGATGGTTAATGTCCTTGTAGAACATAATTTACGCCTCAAGCCTTATGAAATATTTCCAGAAAACATCCACATCTGACTATAACTCAATTCAACCTTGAATGGTTGCCAAGTTTTTTGAAAAGTTAAAATGGTCCAGGGTCCTGAGAAAGATTTGGAGACGCTTCTGTTTGTATCTACCTATCCATGTACTTCAAGTGTTTAAGGTTCGGGTTTTTTTCCTGTTTTATTTTTTGTTAGCTTGATCTCATTTGGGACAGGATTTTCCTTGCCTCATCAGAAGAATGCTGACACATTTTAGAGACAATTGTCCAAATAATAAATATGGTAACACATATAGTAAAGTCCCATCTGACTCTGGTTTTTCATCAAACTAGGTTTACATGCAGTAACTGCATTTCAGCACTGGATCTTCCCAGACACTTCCAGTTCTAACAATGGATCAGGACATATTTATCTCCCTGCACAGTAGATAAAACACAGCATCTGGTTTCTTGTGTGCATCTGTTTCCAGAGAAGCATTATTTCAAGTAATGTCTCACTAAATGGGGCCTTGCTAGTCTCAGTGAAGGATGGAGTTACCAGGATACCTTAGTCTCTTTTTGTGTGGCAGCTTTGCACTGAAGCATTGACTAAAACCTCGGGCAATCACAGAAGAAATAGTGGTGATGAAGGAAATTCCATCAGATTTTGGGGAATATAAATAGAGCTACTGGTATTAAAAAAAAAAACAAACACATGAATATAATGAAGTAGGTAGTTTTTAGGAATGCTCTGGTATTTACAAATCACTTGTAATCAAAGAACACAACATTTCATACACAACATAAAAAAATCAATATCTGTTCTTATGCTTTTGTGGTCTTTTATTAAAAACCTGAGATTCCAATAAAATATGACTAGTGTCAGCACAAGTCTATTATAAACACCTGTGGGTGTTTTTGTGGATATTCCACTCCTGGTGGCATTATAATTGATTGAGTGTACTTAATATGAAAGAGGATAAAATGCAGTTTTATGTGAACAGTGCTCCCCATAAAGATGAAAACAAGCTAAAGAAGTTGCATCAAGAGCTGAACTTTAATGAAATGCATTTTAAATGTCATTACACAACATGTTTTTTCACTGGTGCTTGGCAGTGCTGTGTGATGATGGCTAGGGTGAGATAAGCTGTGCTGCCTTTGGTTTGACATAGTTTTTAAGGACACTCAGTGTGAAGGTTTGGCCATGGTGGGTGTCACTTCTAGGCTCCTTCTGTGTTGAGCATTTTCTAACGTTGAGTGGGGTCCTGAGCAGCAGCGGAGCATTTCTGTTCCCTATTTGTTCAAGAGTGATGTGCAACTGCAGGATGGATGGGGGAAGAATGAAATATGAAGCCTTCAAAGGAAAACCATGCTTTCTGGAAGAAAGGAAGCCTCTGGCAAAGCAGAGAGATGAGGAAAGGTTTAATTTTGCTGTAAGTATTTTCAGAAAAGCTGTTTTGAGTTCTGCAGTTTTCATAATTCCATCTCTCATGAAAGCTGGGGGCAGCTGGACAGACCTGCTGCTGCTTTCATAGCCTGAGCTGTCTGGGCTTTTCAAGTGCAAGGAATTTAATTGCTTTCTCAGGAGGTATGGCTAAAAGGCCTAGACATAAAACTAACAATGGTTTATCTACTGAAAAATCTAATAAATATGTGTGAGTCACTGGCATCATGCAGGCAAGTGCGGTATGTGAGTCAGGGGAGAACTTAAGAGTCTGAGTAAGCTGAAAAGATAAATTGCATCATCAAAGCTTGATGAGAGAGATTTTCAGGAGCAAAAGCTAGTTTTGACTCTGCAAAATTGAACTAAAACGCTGACAGCAAATGGAATTTTCCCATGATTAATTTGAATTTTTTCTTGGATTACTTTCAAACTTCTTATTATAAAGCAATCTACAATGTATATAAGTATACAGTAGTATTCATTTTATAAATATAGAACTATATAACCATTTAAGTATGCTCTCATATATATTGAGAAATATATACTTTCCTCTTTTCTATAAATGGGACAGATTAGACATTTTCCTCTTAGAAAATGCATATTGGTAACTGTGTTTATTTGTTAAAAACAATAATGAAGTAAGAGATGCAAAGATTAAATGATGGTGATGGGTGCAGACAAATTTATCAGAATCAAAATACACTATCCCAGTGTGCATGTAAATTTGAGTGTAAAATAATTGCAGTGAGGCCCTAAGATATACCCTAAAAAAAAAAAAAAAAAAAAAAAAAAAAAAAAAAAGAGATTGAAAGAGAGAAAGAAAGTATTAAAACATTACATTGGAAGACTCCCAAAAGAATTGGCATCAATTAATGGAAAAAGTTGTTCCAGGTCTTGAAGCATGTGCAAAAAAAAAAAAATTGAAGAAAATACAAGTCTGTATTGGGAATCCTATTTATTCCAACTAAAGCTACATTACTGAATACTGAAAAGTAAACCACAGTAGAGATATCTCTTCATATTCCCTAGAATAATAAGTCACCCATTATAATTTTGTTTCCATATTTAGTGTTGCTGATATATACTTCATTTGTAGTAAACACATATAGTAGGTTTATAACCAAACCTAATAGTACTGTATAAAGTGATAGTTTTTTGGCTGAGTTTGTTTTGAAGAAACACACACACTGCACTGTCAGGGATATGTTCATATGAGTAACGGATGGGAAAATGGGAACTCATCATTTTTTACTGTGATTTCATAAAAGGTTGTATGTAGATGTCAGAGACATCAACTACTTTGATTCCTGAAAATGTTAACTCCATGTTTAAAATTTTCCACATGTCAACCAAGAGAGAACAAAATCCAAATCTCCTAATTCATTCATGGTTAGAAGCTGGTTTGGGTTCTTCTGCAACCTGTATGTTACCTTTGCATTTTTTCACATTCAGGATAAATATTTCCTGTTTCCTGAATGTTTTTCCATCACTCCAAATCTTCTTACACTGTTAATATCCAGATGAGGAAAACTGGCCCTTGTTTACTCCATAAGCCCTTCCTCTTCCTCTTCCTAGAAACAGTTGGCTTGCAAGACTGGGCTCCCTAGTGCCTGCCTGGAGATCCTGTTCTCCAGTTCCTGATCTCCAAGAATTATTTGTGAGACTGAAAAACCAACCTAGCAATCTCTTTAAGAAAGATTCATTCATTAAGAAACATTCAGTGTTGAACCCCCTTTAACTGATGTAAATGCATACTCTGACTAAAAACTTCTTTTCAATTTATGGTAAGAAGTAGGCACTTCCCTGATGTAGTTCTGTCTGTTCAGGCAGACATTTGGAAACAGAAGAGTTACACCCTAGAGCACTTTATAGGCAATCTGATTGATTGCTTCAGACCCAAATGTCTGCAGTTAAGTGGTAAGTGCCCCACAGCAGTGCCTCTTCTCCCTTGTTACCCTCTTGGTAGAATAACGTGTGCATTCTCCATGAATGTTGCTCACAGTGGGTCAAATACTGAGGATATCCTTTTCTTGTTGGGGTGAACTTGAACAGTTATTTCCACAAAAATATCCATATTTATACTGTTGTTCTTTCAAACTTCAAGGATCATAACAAAAGGGACTATTCCAGTGGTTAAGGACTGCAAGGTGGTTTTGCTTTGGACAACATAGGAGAGAGAGGGCAATAAAGCATTCTATTCATAAGGATTAGAAAGAAATGAGACTGTTACTCCTATGGAAAGAGCAGAGCAAGGAAAAGTATGTCGGTCAATTTAAACATGTCCACAAAATCTATTTGTTGAGCAAAAATGACTTAAAAACATCTTTCTGTGAAAGCATTCAGTAAAAACTGGCATATTCAGGAGAATTACAGGAAGGCTTAGCAAGTTTGCCTTGGAGCTTGTGATACTGATGTCACTGACCAGGCTGGGGATAACTCCAGCAGATGTGTGAGCTTCCCTAAGGGCAAAACAAATTATTATTTCCAAATGGAAAGATATGCTTCAGAAAATAGTTTCTGGACTTAACTTCTGATGAACCAGGTAGGCAAAAAAAATTATAAAATGAGATAATTGCTGGGGTCTCAGGAAGATAGGAGCTGCCTGGACAAAAAAGCACAGCACAGAGGCAGATGAAAGCAACCCAATGTAAATGATTAATTTACTGACTGCAGTGACCACTTTTCTGCTGAGAAATTTTTGTTAATTTTAGAAAGTAATTATTTTGCTTTGCTATTGTATTTTGTCACTTCTCTCTGTGAAGTGTTCTGTCTATGTTTTGCACTAGATCATATGGTGCTGCATCTGTTGTGCATGCCATGCTAGGTGCTTGTGGAGGAAAAGCAGTCCAGGCAACTGGAAGAGAACAGTCAGGGAGAGTCATAACCCTGGAAAATGTCAGTATGGTGGGCAATCTGTGGTGAAGCTTATATGTAGGGCAGGTGGAAGGTGATAAGTGATAACAAGGCAACAGGATTCTTCTACCTTTGCATCTAAAACTATCAGTCATTTACAAGTACCTAAGGATCAGGACTAAACAAAATAAGCCCTTCAAGTGCTTGAAGAAGAAACTACACAGATGCTGTTTGTGGCCTTGTTGCCCAGCTGTTTCTCTTCTTTACTACATTGATGATCTTAGAAACACTTCAATGTCTCAGACATGGAGAAGATGTGTTTTATAAGTCTGGTTTGTCTACATACAGCAGCAGGGATACACAGATAGAAGTAAAGTACACAGATAGAAGTAAAGTACAGGCTTTTATCCATTGTTTTGTCCAGTTTATGTGCAGTTTGGATACAGTTCTAGTGATTTCCAGACCACATTCCTCTAATATTATCCAAATCCATTAAGAAACAGAAGAGTTTGGAAATATCTTGGAAAAGCTGCCACTGTATTTCCTGCTTCAGCAAGACACAACCACAGCTCCAGATAAACTCTATGAATTTTTCTGCTCCCCATGGAATCACAGGTTGGTTTGGGTTAGAAGGGACATGGAAGATCATCTAGTACCAGCTTCCCCACCATGGGCAGGAACACCTTACACAGGCCACTTAGTTCACAGCCCCATCCACCTTGGCCTTGAACAATTCCAGGGGTGGGATATCCATTCTTCTCTGGGCAGCCCATGTCAGTGCTTTCCACCCCCATAGTAAAGAATTTCTTCCTAATATCTGCTCTTAATCTACTCTCTCAGTTTAAAGCCATCACCCCTTGGCCTACCACTGCACACCCTGGTGAATATCCCTCTCCAGTTTTTTTGTCAGCCTCCCTCAGGTAAGCTGTTTGCTTCTCCTTGGAAAAGCTGAGTTCCCTAGGCAGAGTGCCCATGGTTGGAGGCAGCAGGTGAGCCCTAAATGGGGGAGCATTGCTATAACAAAACCATGCTTACTCCACCAAAAAGAACCCTTTCTTCCCAGAAGAAACTTTGTTTGTCCCACCCCCAGCAGTGATGGGGTGGTATAGAATAACCTTCAGGTCCTGCTACAGCTAAAACTATCCTTGTCCTGGCCATAACCAGGACATGTTTACAATTACTTTTTTTTTTTTTT
>WEIU01019288.1:57180-72937 GCA_013389925.1 Aegithalos caudatus
TTTTTTTTTTTTTTCTGAAATGTTTGTCTCTGCTGCTTTATATCCCAGATATCAAAGTTAAAAGTCTACCCTAACCCTGTGTAAGTGCTGGTGTTCTCCAAATGTGCCCACAACACGGTGAGTCATGGCTGGTCACTGGGGACCTCACCCTTAAAATGACTGCCACAAGAATAAGGGTGAAGAGAATATATTGGTCTGCCCTTGTCAAGGAACACCAAAGTCCTCATTCATTGACATACTCTCTTAATTTAGGTCTGCATTTAGTCAGTTTGCAAGCTCTATGAGCATACCCAGCCAGGAAGGTGAGTTGGATGGTGTGAAATAAACTATCAGAGAATAGAGTTTACTAGTAGTGCTGACAAGCTGAACATATGTATCCCTTTGTATCTCATGGGGTCAGCAAATGACTCATGGTGTTCATTCAGCCCAATCTGTGTGCTGGTAGGCAGTGCTGAGGGGCTGGGTGTCTGCACTGTTCCTGCACCAGGGAGAGGCTTCCCTTGCCTGGCACCAGGGCTGTTCCCTGCTCATGGTGGCCCTGAAGCAGAACAAGAGAACTGTCAAAGCAGTTTACACCTCCTCAGCCCCTTGACCATCAATGAGACCCCTGAAGAGCAGGCTGGCTGCTACACACAGAGGTTGAGGCCTGGTAAGATCCTCTGAGTGAGGAGCCATTTCCACCCTCCACTACTGGAAAGCTCCAAGGAAATGGAGACTGATAATGGGAAAGAGAATTGAGCAAAAATTACCCACTGCTAATAAAAGTAGTAGATACTGTGCATGCTGAAGTTAGTTCCCTTTTCTATTTTCAAAACTGAGAATCAAAATCTAGTGTTTGTAATTTTAACTCCAGTGCAGAAACAAAACAGGGAAAAGGGAATTGATTGGAGCCCACATTAGCTAATTGGGAATGTAATAAGGGCAGCAGTTCCATAGTATGGTACCTATCACAAGAAAATGAAGAGATCACACAAGAGTAGTGTCTGAATGACTAAAAATTCCTCATGAAACAGTCTCTGAGAAAAACTGAGGGAGAGCAACAGTATTTATTTTGGCAAACCTGAGATCAGATTTTGTTTTTGTGTTTTATTCCCCCTGTAGATCCTGATGCTGGAAAATAATTGAAACGAGCAAAGGAGATGGTAATTACTGTAAGTTTGTCTGCTACAATCTGGAAATTATAAAGTACTGCAGGTTGCTCCAGGCTATAAATCCTGACCCAAAGCCACGTGCAAAGACTTGGAAAATTAAAATGCTGCAATTGGGTTTAACCAGCCAAAAAATCCCAGCTGCTGAGTCACTCTGACTACACAGTACATATTCTTCAACAGTTAAAGGATGTATTGCAGCACCCTGAGGAATACATCAGAGGAATAACAAATTATTAAAGCACATGTGTAAACATGCTTTGCCAACACTTCAATAAAATCTTTGAAATTATTCATAGAATAATAAAATCATTTAGGATAGAAAAGATCCTTTAAATTTTCAAGTCCAAATGTTAACCTAACACTATGAGGTTCACTACTAAACCATGACCCCAAGTACCACGCCTGTTAAAAAGAAAGGAACTAATATTGGAAACAACTTTTCCTTTTCTCTTTATTTTAAAGAAAAGTTGCTTACATGGCTGACAGGAGTCCACTCCAATAGATGTCATCCTAGCTCTCACAAAACTTTTGAACTTATCTTGATGGATACAAAGGATGACTAAACTCTGTTAGATCAGCATTTGAAAAACACTAAACAGAACAATAGTATCTTTTATGCAGTTCATCTTGATATGGAAATGTTGTAACTATTACAATTATTGTCTGAAATAGAGTATTGAATATCCAAGACGTGTGAAGCACAGTAATATGAGAAGTGTGGCATAAAATAGGGAAAAAAACCAAACCCATGCATCAACATCCTTACTTTAACTTTAATGCAGTATTTTTTTTAATTTAATCTCAGTTTTCAGTAAGCATAAATAATCATTTTTAACTAAAGAAAACTTTATGACTTTGTCTAGCTGATGAAGAAACCCAAAGAGCAACCACAAGCATCAGTTTGTTTATCCATGATGCTTAAGTGCTGTCATACTCTGTTATCACCTTGGTCTATGGCAGCTGCTGTGGGCTAGGGTTTGGGAGGCCAGGGAGAGCAGGGTACCCACTTGAGCTGTGGGTGAGGCTACAGCAGGTCTGACACCCTCCAGAGCATGTGACACATTGAACTGCTCAACACATTCAGTCCCTAGGACTCCTCTGTGCACCTTCTGTGACCCAGTACCAGGCATGCACTGCTCATCCCCATACATGTGTAGGCCGAGGGCTACACTGGATACAACAACCAGGATGCAACACAGTTCCTGCTTGGTCAGCACAGACACATCCAACAGTAATCCTCTGTAGAGCTTTTCATGTCTTCCCATATAAAAAACCCAGACAAAATTTAAAAAAAACCAAAACAAAACTCAGCAAGTAGTACTAATTAGAGACTTGTGCGTTTACGAGGGCATAGTAGTGTCCTTCCTTTGCCAGTAGCTGGCTGTGGGTGCCCTGCTCGACCACCCTGCCGTTCTGGATCACCACGATGATGTCGGCTGTCTGCACGGTGGACAGGCGATGAGCAATGACGATGCAGGTCCGGCCTCGCCGGGCGTTATCCAGAGCTTTCTGGACAATCTGTGCACAGATAACACGACAATACTGTTAGTGCCTGAAAAGGCTTCCCTTGGCCTACACTTGATTTCTCACTCTCTTATCACCTGAATATGTCCCACAGATATACAAGTCAGTGCGCACCAGAGTTTTTTATTCCACAGGATTTCTCACTGAAGTCAGTGAGCCTGATCAAACAAATTTGAGACACGGAGAAGTGGGTGCTTGGGCATCCAGCTTGGGTCAGAATACAAATTCAGTATTTACCATCAAATACATCTGATAGGAAGATAACTGAGGAGTATCAGATCAATGTGGAGTTTTATACTTAAAGTTTCAGGTTTTTTCTATTTTTTATTCAGTAAATATGAACAGCTTTCTAGTACAGTTCAATTTGAACCCTTTCAGGTGGAAAAGCAACTGTGATACACCTGACTTGTTTCACAATTGAGCATTTGTAGCATGTTTGCTTCAATTTTATTCTACAGAAAGCAACTAGCTATGTACATAGCCATAAGTATGTCACATAGTAATCATTATTCACCTTTTCACTTTCTGTGTCAAGAGCAGAGGTAGCTTCATCCAGAAGCAGAACAGCAGGATTACGAACCAGAGCACGGGCAATTGCTATTCTTTGTTTTTGACCTCCAGAAAGTTGTGCTCCTTTCTCACCCACCCGGGTATTATATTTCTGGATGTTAACAAACAAAAGAGATCACCAGTGAATACTCTTAGAGAAGGAAGATTAGAAAAGTAAATTTTATTCAGGGCTATGAAAGTTAAGCGTATTCATCTTGAAAGAAAGAATAGATGTGGCTTTAAGAAAGCTAAGGCTTTATAAACACCTCTAGTACAAGCAGTTATATATGCAGCCACACATAGTCATACCCAGTCTGAAAATTTACTCATTCAAAGGCTGGAATAGGTCTTGAATGATACCAGCAGTGAGGCATCCACAGAGCATATGATCATAAAATTAATTGGCAATTTAATGCTTAATGACACATACACAAAGAATTTGATGCTGCATTTGCTCATGAAGAATCCCAAACATTATTTGTAGTAATGAAAATGAAATAATTTTCAGCATTATTACCTCAGTTTCAGGAAGCCAGAACTACAGTGAAAACAAACTATTAAAGCATTTTTCCTTGTTAGAATCAAATTCTTATCAGGCGTGAAGGTCAAATGCCATGCACTTTTGATTGACTATCTCTGTATTTTTTAAGACACACTCCCTGTTCATATCCATTCAATTAGAAATAGACTACGTTTTACTATTTTAAAAATAAAATTAAAATATCTTTATCAGAGTAACTTGAAGAGTTTTTGCTCCCTGAGGAAAAATACATTTTAAAAGTTTTATGATTACTTATACACAGAACATCCTCTCATTTCCCTCTCCCCACCTCCCTATCACCCCTCATCCCCCAAATATTCTGGGTTGTCTACCACTGTAGTAATGGAAATATCAGCCTGTTTTTAACAAACTAAAAAGGATTTTAGGCTTGAAACACACTGACATTTTAAAACATAAAGACTATTACAAAGGGGAAACAAAAGCATTTATTTTTAATTTGATCTAAGCAAGTGAACACTACCTTGATATCTTTATATTATTCCAAATATATTATCTCACTGTGAAGAAAATATCACTGTCTCTTACCTCTGGCAGTTTTTCAATGAAGGCATGAATATTTGCTGCTTTAGCTGCTGCTTCAATTTCCTCCTGACTAACCACCCTACTGTTGTCTCCATACTGGATGTTTTCAGCAATGCTGCAGTCAAACAAAATGGGTTCCTGTGACACCAGGCCCAGCCTGGACCTCAGCCATTGTAAATGCAGAGATTTGGTATCGAGTCCATCTGCTAGCTAGAAAAAGCAACAGAAACATGATACCAAGCTGGCTACTGAGCTCATCCACACATATCTGCTGTAAACGGGAAACATGAAGACTAAGAGAAAGCCCATTATGTGTTATTTTACCAGTGTAATCAAATAAATTTTTTGCATAATATGTGGAAAAGAACCAGCAGAATAGATGAAATATTTTCCTGCATTAATTCTTAGTTTTGTGGTGTTGTTTTGCTTCCGTTTGCTAGCAAGCAGAAACAACATGCAGGTAACAGGTTGTTCTTGCAGTCCTTCCAGCCCTACTGACCACGAGGAGCACCAGGAAGCTCATGGGAAAGACTGTCCTTTAAGAAGCTGAACACAATAAATATTGTCAGCTTTAGGGCTTTCGACCTTACTACCTCCAAAGGAGGTTTCTTTTGACTTTTTATACCCATTAACAGGGGTTGCATCAAAAAGCCCCACCCCTTGATGGTGACACAATAACATCTATGTGAGATTACAGTTGTGTTATATGAAGCAGGTATCTGCGTCCCTAATGTGTTAATTCACAAAACTTCCACACTGACAAGAAAGGTACATTAGTGTTATGCCTCATCTGGCCAGGGTGTAAGGATCCTTGGGGAGGAAATGCATTCGGACATGGTCATTCCTTTCCCAGGCAAGGTCTGTGACCTAAGGAAGCACACTGTGCCAGCATGGATGCCACTGCTGGTACACGTGGGCAAATGAACAGGGCAGGGAATGACCGGGGTTTCGGGATCATCTACATATCCCCTGGAGGCACAGCCTCAGTAACTCACACCTCTGAAAAAAGGCAACTCAACAGAGGGACTGCCAGGCTTATCAAAAGCCTCTGAAACCCTGGCAGATAAAGAATTCTGTAGATTTAATTACTATTAATAGCCACACAAGTCTATTCTTACCACTTGTCCTTCCACAGGGTCATAAAATCTCTCCAAGAGCTGAATGGATGTGCTTTTGCCACAGCCGCTGCTTCCTACTAATGCCAGAGTCTGTCCTTTGTTAACCTTCACATTGAGCCCTTGCAAAACCTGAACTTCTGGCCTTGTTGGATATACAAAATGGATGTTTCTGAATTCAATGTTGCCTTCAAAATGGCTCTGAAAAGCAGTAGAGAGTTCACATGCTCATATTAACATTTATTAGCCTCGACCATAACAACGCTTGTTAAGACTTGGTTATTGAAGTGAGAGATCCAAGAATGTTTGGGAAGTGTTTTCAAAAGTGTTTTTGAAATTCTTTTAAATGACATATTGGACTGGGCATAGTATCACTAGTTACAGAATGATCTGTAAGTCACTACATCCTTCTGAAGAAGTTTTCTTCATCTCTTGTATATATTTTTCACTTCATCTTTGAAAAGAATATCACAGAAACACAGAATAAGCTGAGGGGGAAGGGACACTCCAGGATCAGAGTCCAACTCCTGACCCTGCACAGCACCATTCCAAAGAGTCATACCCTGTGCCTGAGAGCATTGTCCAAACACTCCTTGAACTCTTGGTGCTGTGGCAACTTCCCTGGGGAGCCTGTTCCAGTGCCCAAACACCCTCTTAAGAAAAATAGGCAAAATTCAGATTTTTCATTTCTAATACATTTAGTTGAAACACTTCTGCTTGTGATATAAACTATCATTTGCTCTCCCAGTCTTACCTGAAGGTAGCATAACTTGAACAAATGTAACAAAAGGACAAAATCAGAGATTAAGATGCAGGCACAAAAGACAAGCTGTGTTTTAAATAACAGTGATAGTTGATAATTAGTTCTCCTAGCCAGGCTGATATTTAAGCACAAGTGGAAGAAAGGGGGTACATGCTAAACCTATTGACTCTCCTGTTGTTTGGGGTATGAGCCAGCCCCCTTTACATGCCAGCAGCACCACTAATATGATGCTCTAATAGCAGGTAATAACCTAATTTGATGGACTCAAAGCTTTGCTTTGCTAAATCACAGGCATCACTGACGGTTAAGTCCAGTCTATACTAAAAATGTTTTCAATTAAGTTTTATTTTATTGGAGACCTTCTGCCAAGTCTTTCAATGTCTGTGCCAGAGAACCCTGGTTCAAGAAAATATGCAAAAACTTTAAAGGCTGAAAATCCTGTATATAAGATTGAAGTTATAGAAAACTGGATTATGGCTTCCTGAGTAGGAGCTACTATCTAAACCTACATGGGAAGTTAGTTTTAAATTTAGATGAACCTTGATGTCATTGTAATCCTTCCAGAACATGTAAATTGAAAGCATTACATGCAGAAATTTGACAAGTGCTGAGGCCAGCCTCCTTAATGACAATTTTGGATCTTTTTTAGTTTTTACTTTTTATTGTTTTTTGCTTATTATGTCTTTCCTCCCCCAACTTTAGAGCAAACTAAATTATTCATTAAGATTATTTTGACTTCATACAAGCACATTTTTAATTGTAAAAGTTTCCACAGGTGGAATAGGATGGCTTTTGGCAAAGTGTCTGTCTGTAAAGGAACTAATTTCTCTTATTTACAAAATTATTAGAAAAATGCATTAGTATTTTATTTCTCCTATAA
This sequence comes from Aegithalos caudatus, assembly GCA_013389925.1. Taxonomy (NCBI): domain Eukaryota; kingdom Metazoa; phylum Chordata; class Aves; order Passeriformes; family Aegithalidae; genus Aegithalos; species Aegithalos caudatus. The sequence goes on from WEIU01019288.1 coordinate 64,247, forward strand.
GCCCTTAGAAAGACAGCAAAACTTTTATTGGAACTGACATTATCAGTGTTTTTCTGAAGCCATTTACACTGTGAGTCAGTAGAATGAAAAGTATTTTTTTTAATCATTTAGAGAAAAACCACCTTGAAGGCCATACACTTTTGTCTGAAACCCAGAAATAATATGGTCCCTAAATAAGTCAGTACCACTATTTATATAGTTTTATATAGTGTCTGTCTTTTGACAGAACCATAGATTAGAAGGGGCCTTAAAGGACATCTAGTTCCAAACCTGCTGCCGTGAGCAGGGACACCTTTCTCTAGACCAGGTTGCTCAGAGATCCATCCAATCTGGCCTTGAACACCTCCAGGGATGGGATATCCACAACTTCTCTAGGCAACCTGTTCCACTCTCACAGTAAAGAATTTTTTTTTTCCTAGTATCTCATCATATCTCTCTTTCAGTTTGAAGCCATTCCCCTTTGTCCCATCACTACATGCTCTTGTAACAAGTCCCTCTCCATCTTTCTTGTAGGCTACCTTCAGGTTGCAATTAGGTCATCATAATTCAGCTTCCTTTTGTGACACTCTAAGAAATAGGCATTTGTGAATGCAATTGCTGATAATAGATAATTACTAATTTAATTTGTTACAGCATTTTTTCCTGTGAAGAAAGAACACTCCCTCCAAAAAAAATACACCCAAAACCCAAAAGCCCAAAGAAAGAGATCTTCAATATCCTCCCCAAGCCCCCATGCAAAATAAACCAACCCTTACCAATTTTTCACCTTGTTCACTGTAACTGTCAATTAGAGGTTTTCTCTCCAAAAGCTGAAAGATTCTTTGGGCCGATGTTCGAGCTTTGCCATAGTCTGGTGCCATGGAAGCAGACTGACCGACATTCATCGCTGCAAACATGACAGAAGAGAAGACTCTAAAAAGGAAAGGACAAAGTGCAATTCACTCCAGGTAGAACAATGCATTCTTTTCCTACTGTGTAGAACATACCTTCAGAATAAAGTTTTTTAGCATCTTTAGGTGATGATATTTCTAGAGCTCCTCACACTCCAAGATGTCATCCAGTGTTAGCAAGGTCAGCTTGTTCCCATAGTTACTTTATAGCTGAACAGTGGTATTGTATCACTTGTCTTTTTAACACCCTCTGCTTGGAAAGGATGTCAAAGGGCAAAGGCTTCTCCAGAGTAGGTGTGCTAAACTTGCTGCTCACTCTTGCTGTTTCACTGCCCAAATATATATACCTTTCCCCAAAATAGCCCTTCTGCCCAAAGAACACTCCTATCCAGACTCAATGTCTGTAATTTGATAAAATAATTTACATGCATCGAAATCACTACACTGTGTACTTGTTTTGATCTTTTTTACATTTTCTAAAATATACTCACATAAATACATTTTCAAAGTTGGTCAGACAATTAGCAATGAGCCATGCTCCAAATCTGAAGACAGCTGCATTAATAAAGTACTCTGAAGACTGAGATATTCCATAGGTAAATCCATAGAAAGGGGCTTTTTTCAGAGATTTTCTGATAAAAGAAGAGACTTTCCATAAATGGCTTGTAAAAGAGAAAAAAACAGACACTGGCTTGGGGATAGCTAGACTTCTGGAGTAAAATTTTCAAGCAACCCAGCTCACCCCCAAAAACACAACAAACCAGCCCACAACACACACACACTCACAAATAATCCTTGCCAGACCCTAAGATCCCCTGGCTTCATGACACACAACCGCCCTTAGGACAGAAAACAATGAAATCCTTGATCCTCAGTTATGTTAAATTGAATCCTCTTCCTTTGCTTTTATAGCAGGGAAGGTCAGTAGAGAAGTTAGTTAAAATGAAATAAGTTAATAACTAACCCATATGACCCATTTTATTAAGAAAACAAGCAGGGCCCAGCCTGACCTAAGAGCTGCCTGCAGGCTTCCACCATCTGAGTGGAGCAGGGACACATTGTGGGTATCCCCAAAAGAATTCAGACTATGCCACTATTTCTCAATCTATCCCTCTGGAAAGGTTTAATTTTGTATAGCTAATTAAACACACACAGAATAAGAATCTGGTGAACTCTGTCCTCATTGTTTAGGATGTTCTGTGAGGAAGAGGAAATCTCCTTTCTAGTCTGAGCTGTTAATCAGACCTATGACAGTGCATGCAAGCATCCTGCCCAAATCCTGGCTCCTAGCAGTTCACCAGACACTGAATTTTAGCACTATTTTGGCTGAGGGCAGATTGTGCAATACATACTTTTCCATTTCTTCTTTTACATTAGAAACAATTTAGATTTTGGACTATTTTATTTAAATAAAATGGACCTAGAAAAATCTGGCAGCCATGGTGATTCAAATGCTTTTCAGTGTAGAAAAGTCAGTGGTATGTAGTGGATCAAATAAGGGAAATGTATGAAGTTCTTTTCAAGGTTTCAAAGTCATATAAGTGGAATAATACTGGTTTATGTTATAAAGGGTGTGGTGGAATTGTCAATTCCTCAGTTAAGTAGTATCAGTGCAATACACTGACATGGAGCGAACATATATCTTTTATTGTAGGCAAACACAACATTCTGTAATACATATGCTGAGAATGCAGTTTATAAAATATTTGCATAATAATAGACAAATCCTGCAAACACTTTTTTCACTTTGCGTTTAAGAACGTATATTAAAATATAGGGACTATACCAATTTCAAAGCTACATGAACAACTATTGGTATTCTTCACAGTCTTTTGGGTATTGGTTAGGTTCCAAGGAAGGTATTTACAGTAAATCTGAAAGACTAAAGTGTAATGTAAAGGAAAAAACACCCACCTATATGTATGATTCAAACTAGCAACGTAGCTTTCATAAAATGCTTCTTCCTTCGTCAGTGAAGCTACAGTTCTTATGTTTTCAACTGATTCTGTTGAAATCTAAACAAAGATTAAACAAAAGAGGTAATCTCTTACAAGTGCAATCTGCAAGATGTCTTCTGAACACTTGATTTCTACTCTAGCATTTATTATTTATATCAGAATCCGCTTGTTTAAGAGTAGGAATCAAGGTGGAGGAAAGTCCTGAGCAACAAAATTATTCATCAGCAGTGGCTTCCTTAACCCATGTGTTGTGGCCTTCATGAATTTAATCCAATTTAATAAAATGGGGACAAACACTAGTAATCTGGACACAGCTTGCTCTTTTGCATGGACAGCTTTTGTCTCCTGGAAGAGCACTATCAGGTGAATAAAGGCAGTACCCTGAAATTCTTGAGCACATTAATGGCTTGTCTTTATGACAGAATAAAAGGGTATCAAATGTTGCAACACTTTGGCTGCAGCAGAGCAGTGCAGAGCCATGTCGCTTACCCTTGACACAAGGTGCACCAGTGATGGGGTTTCTTCTGCTGCAGCTGCCACTGCCAAGAAATCCACTATGGAGGCTTTCAAATGCATTTTTATATTCTAATTTGCAGTTTGTGTTATCTGTATTTTGCTTTTCTTGAAGATATATAATTGTTTCTCTCAACACCCTTCATTTATTCATTTATCACAATTGAGTCAGCTATAACTACAATGTTGTCCCTAAAAATGATCTCACACCAGAACTCTGTAGTTAAAACTAGAGAACTTACTCTTCCAGCCTCTTCCAAAGCTTTTTGATCTTCTGCAGCATGACCAGACATAGAACTGGCATTCACAGCATTTGCACCAACAATAAAAGGAATGCAGGCCAGGATAAGCAGAGTTAGCTGCCAGCCATATACAAATGCAATAATGATGGCAGTCACAAGGGTAAAGACAGTCATAGTCATCAGTGCAAGTCGGCTTCCAGTTGCCTAAGAAAACCCCAAAAACCCCCCAAATATATGTCATTAGATTTTTCTTTTTGTTGCTTAAATTACACTTCAAATTGCTGTAGTCAAGGCCAAGGGTTTGGCTGGAAAATGAAACCATGTGCGATCACCTGTGTGGACATTATGCACCAGGTTCAGTAACCATTCCTGGAGATTCCTCACGCTTGCCAGCATTCAGTCCTTCATAAAGTGTTAATGTAGACAAGAGAGTTGGATGTGACTGTTTAATGAAATGTGTCTCTGGGAATCCACACACTACCCAAGGTAGATAAAATGGTGACCCCTGTGACAGCAGGGTGAGTTGGTAGTTAGATGTCCAACATTAGGCAAGAGGGGCTTGGTTCTAACACCCATCCACTGAGACCCTCCACACTAACAGTGGTGAAAAATATTCATCCTCAGCTTCTTACATTGCTGAACTTGAGGTTGCGTTCTTAGGGAAAAATCTGAATTTGGCCACCCTGCAGAAATGCTTTATCTCAGTGGGATAATGAATAGGAAAGATTAACTCTGACTTAAGAATTCTCACTTCCTCCCAGCCTGTATAACCTTTTCATCAAAAACTTTTTTTAAATGAGAGTTGATTAGGATCCAGCATCTGGGTGGGCTCTGATCTGCAGAAAGAACTGAAAATAGCCCTGTGGGAATAGTTCATCTTCCAGAGCTTGGTGTGATGGTAAAAACAAAAACTCTTGGGTGGGAAGCAAATATTCTTCTTTCTTCTGACAAAGGCTTTCCTGTCCTGAAAAGACTTTTCTTGTTCAATTAATTTAAAATATTAATAATTAGAACAATATCAAGCTGAATTGTTACCATGTGTTCTAGGTGTTGCACATAAAGATGGATTTGGAAACTTCAACCAGTGCAGCATGAGGCATGGTACTGATTTACCTGACTTATCTGGAAAACACAATAGCTCTGGAGACCCATTCATGCCCTTAGTTGTTTTTGTAGATAGGGAACTGTGTGCACACCTCCCCTTTTCACTGGCCTGACAGGGTGATAGACTTCATTTCCACTGAGGGAAACAAACTTTAAAAGATGAAGATGACTAAATTTTGTCAAAGACTATTTTTATCCCTGCAAGCCCACAATGAGAGTAGCAAATACCTATGGAGACTGAAAAATGCAGGGATTAAAGCACTAGTGATGTACAAATGTGAAGGGGAAAAAAAAAGACACTAGTAAACCTTTCCCCACAAGTCCTGCAGTGATTTTTTTTCCCCGCAAAGAGATAGGGAGAAACAGAAACATTTGGCAGACTGTCAGGTTCTGCTGATGAGGTGAGCAGTTGAAGGAACAGTGCAGAATTTGCCAGATTCTCTCACTAGTGTCCAGTGGTCACCTCTCTCATACCAGCTTCTTCAGTAGCTCCCTTCCTTAGCCATTGCCCTCTGTGGTGTTTTTTAATCATGTGGGTCTATTTCTTACTGTTTGTGAAGCACGTTTTGTGGCAATACAAAGAAGAATTCTCTTCACTGAGGTAAGGGTTTGTACCCTCTGCAAATGCAATCTCTTTAGGCATTCAGGTGACACCCATAAAAAGGTGTAGAAACCTGGGGTCCAAGTGACAGTGATCCTAGCATATATGCAGATTTCACTTTGCATGGTGAAATGGTCTACAGTTATATATTTAGCTTAAAGACTTGCAGGGAGGTACATGAACATGCTTGGGATTTTTGATAGCCGTTGTAAATTATCAGCTGGAAAACCATTTCTAATGTGTCTGCAGCATGATATATAAATGCATCTGCAGTATGCGGGGTAGATTTCCTATTTCATTTTCTGAAATAATCTTGGAGTTCCTTGCCAATTGCAATTAATACTTGTAAGGAAAAAGATATTAAAAATACACATAAAAGAATCAACATACGCCTTTAACTTGGGAAGCATCTGTAGCAAGACGAGTTAGCAGAACACCAACAGCATTTTTCTGGTCATCATACCATCCAATCTCCTGAAAAAAAAAAGATATTGACTTATGTTTCAAAAAGTTACATGGAAGTACAAAACAGAATGGCTAACTGAATATTCTTTCTGTATGGTCAGCATTTCCAAGTAAACAAAAAGAAAAAGCTTAAAAACCATTATTCTTTTGTGGACATCTAATTGCTCATAATCGAAGTTTCTTGGCTGTGATGTTTTCCTGAACATGCCTATATAGAAGCTTTTATTATAACCCCCATTTACTTAAACATTCCTTGGTTCTGAAGAGGTTAACTATTCTCTTACATATAACCTATCCCATCAGCTATAGAATCATGGAATATCCTGAGCGAGAAGAGACCCACAGGGATTTATACCTACTGAAAGGAAAAGAATCTTTTTTTATTTGCAAAAGTTATGGTAGGGGTCTTTTTTCTTCCAATCATCAGTTTACTGTCTTCTGGTCCCTCTCAGATGTTTCTAGAAACACTCAGGTTCTTATCCACACCCACTGCTCTCTTGATGTACTAACTGCCTAATTCATACCTGCTGAAGTAATGCTCTGAAGGACAAAGAGCGCAGTCTCATTGTTAGGGTTTCCCCAGACTTCCCAAACATGAATCCCTGAGGGAGGAAAGAGAGTCACATTTTCTCATCTGATGCTGTAACTCTATCTATAAATCTGCACAACAAAAGCAGTAGTACCAAGAAGCACAACAAAAACCATCACACCTACAATCCCCTGTGAATAAATATGTCCTGGGAAAAGCATCATTTACATTCCTGAACCTGAGACCTGATTTTCTCATAGAAAGGAAACAACATAGCAAAGAATGCATCTATATATTACATACTTGTATCACAACCACCCAAGCAAAGGGAGATTAAACTCTGGTCAACGTTGCACACACAGACAGAAGCACTACAAGATAAATCAACCAGTGTAGTGATTGGACTCCCTATCCTGACTGTGACCAGAGACATTCACTCACAGCAGTCATACCAATGGATTTTTATGGTACAGATAACAGTGGGCACTAAGTGTTTCCTGCAAGCTTTAAAGCAGTCATAAGAGGACAGCAATTGATGGAATTTACTCGATGAAAACCACCCTCTGCAATGCAAAGAGTGAGCCTGCTTTATACTTTGGCAAGAGCCTATAGACTGGTCAGTGAGAAATAGAGTATTAACTCTGACTTTTAAGGCCAGACCCTCAATTTTTATTTCAATCATGCTGAATTAATATTGCCTTCAGTGGATTATTTAAACCCAGAGCAAATATAGACATATGACTTTAGGTAAGCATTAACAATAAACCTACATATCTCAGGAAGACCTTGGCGTTTGTACATATTTTTGTAAGCTCTGATTGGTGTTTTACTTCTCAGATTGTGTTGATATGAGTCATACCTGCAGCCTGCTGGAGAGTTCAGAGCTTATAAGATTTCAGCATAGTGACACTTACTTGGATTATGTATGCTGCTAAGATAATCACTCCAAGTAAAAGAAATATTAAAGAAAGCACCACAGTGTTTTTACTCCTTTTTACTGGATCTCTTTCTTGAAAAGCCTATGAAAAGAAAAAAACCCACAAAAATGAGTACATAGACAAGTATCCACTACATAAGCCAGCCTTCACCTCAAGAAGTTTGTCTACTTTAATTTCTTTCAGCAAGTATCCTGAATCCTAAAGTCAGTCTCAGTCAACTTTCTGTTGAGGACCCAGTAGATAGTCCAGCTTTCCATTTAACCTACATGGCACTAATTTGTCCTCCCAGATCCATCAATGTTTCTCCTTTGCTCTGCTAGTCAGATACAGTTCCAGCATCCTCTACTTCTGGAGAATGCCTTCAATATTTTTCAATGGATATATTTATACAAGTTAATGCCACTCAGATTTACATGGAAAGAATTGAATTGCACAGCTCAGGACTGGAACTCCCAATTGCAAAAGAAAAAAACACAAAAAACACAAAAAATCCACTAAACCCTGCCCCCTCCCCCCTGCAAAAAAACCCTTAGAAAAAAAAACAAACACCAAAACCCACAAACAAAACAAAAAACAACCCCCCTGTCAAAAAAAGGGGAAAAAATAAAGAAAACCCTAAAAAACTTACCCCAATGATTTTTCCGAATATAACAGCAAATGCAGGATGGACTGCACCTATGACAGCAGCAGCAATTACTCCCAGCAGTACATAGAACCACTCAGGTTTGTTCAGAGCCAGGATTTTTAAGTAAGACACAGCGGGGAGATTTTCTTCCTACAGGAAAAATTGTAACTTTTCTTGGAAAGTTGCAGAACATAAAATTCATCAGTGGGTGTTCATTAGGCCTTGAGCATTGAACTCTCTTGGTAAAGTGCTGAAAGCCCCCTCTGTGCACTCAGATCAAGCAAACATGCTGGAGACTTTGCTGCTTTGCTGTTTTGTGTCCTAAAACATCAACTGCACTGTAAAAATTTGGCAGCAAAAAAACTTAACAAAAGGCTAAGTCATGAGGGGAGAAGGGCCAGGACAGTTCACTGAAAGTCAAATAGTATTGGTCACCATGAATGACTACTAACACTTCAATCATTATAAAGAACTGAAAGTTTCACAGTTCAGAGGACAGAAGACATCCCTGCAGTTCAGCTAAATGCCAGTGGGCTGGCAGTAGAACAATTGGGTAGAGAGGTTATTTTTCTCTTTGGCAAACTAGATCCAATGAATCATTACCAAAACCAGGAATGAGGCAAATGAGCCTGTTTGCACTTTGAAGGCACAAAAAATGTTCTGTCTTGCTTTACCACTTTATTTAAATGCCTATACCTCCCAAGGGATATTTCTGAAAACACAAATAATGAAAACATCAGAAATGAGACAAATATCAGTCAGGATTATAAGCAAGTTGCTCTTGTTTTCTGGTTATTTTATCCTGTGTTTTAGATGCTGAAGAGTG
>WEIU01019288.1:74880-111339 GCA_013389925.1 Aegithalos caudatus
AATAATTATTTAAAATATTATTTATTACAGATGAGATCCTGATTTCCACAGATTTAGAAGAATTAATAGTTTTATTTTGGAATTTATATCTTAATTCTTCACTTCAAAGGTCTTGATATCAGGCAAAAAATCCCAAAACTAAACAAAAAATACTCAAGCAACATTAATATACCAAACCACTCTTCCAGTATGATTCATGAAAAATGTACTAAAAAATAGAAAACAAAATCAAGTTTCTGTTGAGTTATTCATCCCAAGTCTGATCCAGAATGCACTAGAAATCTGCTCTTTTTGATGCTATGTGCAAGATTTATTCAGCTTTAATTTAAAAAAAATAAGTTTTCTTAATCCCAAACTTCCTACGTGACTTTTTTGATGTATGACATGTAAACTAAGATTTTTCTGTAAAAACCCTGAAAAACTGAAGCATATACTAAAACAGAGATAGTAATAGTTCTTTTAATGGCAATGGTCTTCAAAATATCTGGGTTTTGACTATTTTTTCTTTGCTTGGCATACATGTAGTATGATACTCCAAAATGCCTTCAATTTGGGTACACGTACTCCAGGGATTATATTATCCAGCAGTATTTGCAGCAGTACCAGGGAGTAAAGAATCTTACAAATGAAATCTCATAACTAGTTCTAATTAGATAGAATTAAAACATCTGTACCACTGAAATAGTATTCTTAAATTATACAAAAAATGTAAAAAATCAATAGCAATTTTTTTCTAGTTTGGTATTAACTCAGTAATGTTAAAATGAAGATTTTTGTTAAAACAAATTGTCCTCAGATACTCAATCTAGTGAGTACCAACTGCAGTAGCATCAGAGTAAAGGTTGCATAAATGCTAGCTATCTAAAAGTAATCAAGTTATGTGCTTTTTGTTTATACTTACATCTTATAATCAAAATTCTAAACTGAAGTTCTAATACCAACCTCCACCTCCTTTTTTTTCTTCTTTTTTCCAAAGGGATTTTTTGATGAACTCCTCTTGCTCTTATATTTGCTGGATCTTCTTCGAATGCTGCCTCTCCCTGGTATCACAGATGTTTCAAAATGATCTTGAAGAATCAGCTCTTCCACAGGATTTACGTTTTCCTCATATTCCTCAGCTCCTGTGCCTTCACTATCTTCTGATGTGCCATCATCTTGAACATCACTGCTACAACCCTAGTGAGAATTCAGGATATACACTTACAAGGCATTTTGAGTAGAAACAAAGAATTTTTTTTCTTTTTTTTCCTCATGAATACTGCTGTTTCGATTGTGTTACTGAAGTTGTCTATAGGCCACATATNCAAAAAATGTTCTGTCTTGCTTTACCACTTTATTTAAATGCCTATACCTCCCAAGGGATATTTCTGAAAACACAAATAATGAAAACATCAGAAATGAGACAAATATCAGTCAGGATTATAAGCAAGTTGCTCTTGTTTTCTGGTTATTTTATCCTGTGTTTTAGATGCTGAAGAGTGCGGCTAAGCCTCAGCTATAAAAGTGGGCTGATTTTTTTCTGAAATAATTACAACTGCTGGATGTTCAACTTCATTTTTTCTGAATGTGATGAATATTGTATTCTTTAGCATGAACACCCACTACTTCCTCTAAGGTCTGAAGCAGCATTAATACACAGGCAAAAAGTATCTTTTGAAGTTACATGACTTTTTTATATGATAATGGGAATGGGTCCAGCTCATTCTTGCTATTTGAAATATTCATTAGCTGGAAGGTGTATTTTAAAGAGGAGGAAAATCTATATTAATTATAGATTAATCTAATTATACTAAGGATTTAATAATTATTTAAAATATTATTTATTACAGATGAGATCCTGATTTCCACAGATTTAGAAGAATTAATAGTTTTACTTTGGAATTTATATCTTAATTCTTCACTTCAAAGGTCTTGATATCAGGCAAAAAATCCCAAAACTAAACAAAAAATACTCAAGCAACATTAATATACCAAACCACTCTTCCAGTATGATTCATGAAAAATGTACTAAAAAATAGAAAACAAAATCAAGTTTCTGTTGAGTTATTCATCCCAAGTCTGATCCAGAATGCACTAGAAATCTGCTCTTTTTGATGCTATGTGCAAGATTTATTCAGCTTTAATTTAAAAAAAATAAGTTTTCTTAATCCCAAACTTCCTACGTGACTTTTTTGATGTATGACATGTAAACTAAGATTTTTCTGTAAAAACCCTGAAAAACTGAAGCATATACTAAAACAGAGATAGTAATAGTTCTTTTAATGGCAATGGTCTTCAAAATATCTGGGTTTTGACTATTTTTTCTTTGCTTGGCATACATGTAGTATGATACTCCAAAATGCCTTCAATTTGGGTACACGTACTCCAGGGATTATATTATCCAGCAGTATTTGCAGCAGTACCAGGGAGTAAAGAATCTTACAAATGAAATCTCATAACTAGTTCTAATTAGATAGAATTAAAACATCTGTACCACTGAAATAGTATTCTTAAATTATACAATAAATGTAAAAAATCAATAGCAATTTTTTTCTAGTTTGGTATTAACTCAGTAATGTTAAAATGAAGATTTTTGTTAAAACAAATTGTCCTCAGATACTCAATCTAGTGAGTACCAACTGCAGTAGCACCAGAGTAAAGGTTGCATAAATGCTAGCTATCTAAAAGTAATCAAGTTATGTGCTTTTTGTTTATACTTACATTTTATAATCAAAATTCTAAACTGAAGTTCTAATACCAACCTCCACCTCCTTTTTTTTCTTCTTTTTTCCAAAGGGATTTTTTGATGAACTCCTCTTGCTCTTATATTTGCTGGATCTTCTTCGAATGCTGCCTCTCCCTGGTATCACAGATGTTTCAAAATGATCTTGAAGAATCAGCTCTTCCACAGGATTTACGTTTTCCTCATATTCCTCAGCTCCTGTGCCTTCACTATCTTCTGATGTGCCATCATCTTGAACATCACTGCTACAACCCTAGTGAGAATTCAGGATATACACTTACAAGGCATTTTGAGTAGAAACAAAGAATTTTTTTTTTTCCTCATGAATACTGCTGTTTCGATTGTGTTACTGAAGTTGTCTATAGGCCACATATATTTCAGTCTGCAACTGCAGAGCAGTAGACTATTTGATTCTGACTTTCCCCCCTCTTTTTGTTTAAAGCAGTCTATGGAATCCACCTGGAATCTAACACAGCTGTGGTTATGCCGTAATTATGTGGTCTGTGCCTTAAACTCACTTATGTTTTTGACATATTGGATTGTGTAAATAAGAAACACTTATGGGTAAAACCCCCAAGAATTCCAAGCCTGTGTCTGTGCCCAGACTAGAATAACTGAGCAACTGCCAGTTGGACAACATGCAGGAACCAGAGGGAGCAAATGGCTCCACCTACCTTTTGACCACGTTGTGAAACAGAGAAAGAAAGTAAATAACTTTTCCCTTACCTGCTGCATTACAAGGGAATAGTAGACTCCTTTCTGCAGCATAAGTTCACTGTGTGTCCCTTGTTCAACCACGACTCCTTTCTCAAATCCAGCAATCGTGTCAGCAGTCCTGATGGTAGACAGCCTGTGAGCAATCACAATGGTGGTACGTCCAGCCCGAGCCTTACAGAAACACACAAAACCCAGTTACAGTCAAAATGTGCAGGAAAATAGCACAGAAATGAAGTTATTTTAGTCACAATATAGAGTAAATCAAAACTCTAAAAAAACCTTTTCCTTATTTTAAAAGCAAAGATTATTATTTTGCCTGGTTTTGTGTCCTTGTTTAGCAGTCCAAGGGCAGTTTTGTTGGACTAATTTCAGTAGAGAAAGCCACATTAATCTTTTTAGACAGGCAACGAGTATTAAAGACCATAATTAAAGTTTATTTATTATTTGACTTTTTATAACACTTGAATGGTTTGAGCTAAAGTTGCTTACAAAGTGTTTCCATGTGCATGCAAGCATGAGGGGGAAAGGCTGAGAATAGTTAGATCTTTCTGAAAACAAAGCTAGTACAACAAATATAAAAAGAGAGCAGATATTTTCTTTATATACTGTCCCTGAACATTTTTGGAAGTACAACATCAGCATAATTTCTGACAAGACTTAGCAGGAAAGCACAGAGGAACAAACTTGCATAAAAATGGGTTTGAGCCACTCCTTTCTGAGACAAACTTCTTTGACAATAATCCTACTGGGATTTGGAAGAGCTGCTGAAGTCTCATTTGGCAGGTTAGGTGTTCCACCCCCTCCAGCTCCCTCACACAGAGGGGTGGCACACACAGCCCTCATGCAGCAAATCAATACAGGCCACCTTGTGACTGCTGGAGAGGCTGGCTTTCCTCCACCCTCATGCCTGGAGCAGCTTGGCAGGAGGAGAGATCCAAGGGAACCTCCTGCAACAAGAGTGTTCTGTGGTGCTGGAACCTGCTGGAAGTTTCTTGCTGCAGAAGTTGTACGTCATATGGGCATAGGAACAGGGTTATGAAGAAGATAAGGCCATTGCAGTACAGGACTGCTTCCATGGAGATTTGAATTCTTCCCCCTACACCTGCCATTCTCATGGATCTGGTGCAGGTCACTCCCAGGAATCTACTGCAGTGTGGTTTTTATGCCCCTGGCCTAATGCATGAAACCTCCACCACTGCAGCTGGGAGCTGTGATCAGAACTAGCAAAATGCTTTGTAAGATGCAAAATTATCTGAAAAACAGGTGGCTACAAGGAGCTGCACATGGATGTCCAGAAACTGTGACCATTCATGAGGTTAATATCTCTGCTCCTCAACTGTAAAAATAATGAACCATAGCAGCACCACTTTTTCCACTCAGGCATGTTGAAAAGAAATTTGGAAATCTCATTAGTGGACTACACTGATGGACATCAAAAATCTGTGAAAAGATGACCAAGTTATGACTTCAGGCTCATTTTGGTGTGTTCTGAGAACAGGAAGGATGAGAAAGAGTCCACTTAATTGAATGTTTTACACTAAATGGAGCAATAAGGTTCTGGAAAAGCTGAGTAATTGATTACAAAATTAAAAACAAACAAACAAAACAAGCAAAAACACAGAAGAAAGATTATATGAATAGTATTTTTGCATCTACAGGTTACCTCAATACTAATATCACTGGAATGACATGAATATAACAAGCAGCTGCACTTTACTTCAGATTTAAACTGACTGGCAAGTGAAGATGACAAATTCTGTATTTTCCTGGAGCCATACTGGTAATTTGTATTTCTACACATAACTCCTGAAATGAAAGGCAGGATTTTTCACTTAGTTTAAAAAAATACATTAAAATAAATATTAGACAAAAGAAGAGACATTCAAGCCAAGACATCTAGTACTCTTCCACTCAAAGCCTATGTGTTCTACTGTATGCTGATGGAAATTGGTGATGAAGGTGGGCTATGAAGAAGGTATTATGTGCTGATCAGACATGGGTACAAGACCTGACAGCTCTGCTCTGCAGGAGTAACCATCCCAAAGCTGTGGGGCTGCTAAAAGCAGGAAAAGAATGAAAATAGATAAATCCCAAAAGCTTTCTGAAAATTATGAAGCAACTATTCAATAAAGAACAAATACTAGGGATATCAGTAACATATACTTTTCTACTAATCTACCTGAAAAAGGCCATTCATACCTTGTCTTGATAAGATGCCAGCAATATTTGATCAGCAAATGAGCAATTATCATTTGAGAAAGGGAATGCAAGAGATGTAAGTTACTGCTCCACATGAAAGTGTCTTCATAATGCAAAACCAAACCCCCTAAAAAAAAACCTGAAAAAACCCTCCTAAATACAAACCGTTTTTTCCCAATGTCATTGATTCTGATGGAAGCCTCCACTGATATTTGGACATTAATTTTTCTTAAGCACTTGTTGCACCTTTTCATTGCAGCTGCTAATTCCAGTGAGTCCTACCTTATCAAGAGCTGCTTGCACTATGGATTCACTCTGAGTATCTAATGCAGACGTAGCTTCATCCAGAAGAAGAATCTTGGGATTTCTTGCTAGGGCACGGGCAATAGCTATTCGTTGCTTCTGTCCTCCACTCAGCTGAGCTCCCCTTTCACCCACCATGGTGTTAAATTTCTGAGAAAGGACAGAAGAGAAGCTGTCAGACATCTATAATCCTCACTCTTCAGTGCATCCCCAAGTACTCATCTTCTAGAAGATGGAGCTTCTTCCAGCTGACTTGAGCACAGGCACAACAAATATGGAAGGATATCCATCCAACGGGCCCTTAGCCAAACCCTCCTGCCCCCACCACAAGTTGTGCCTGCCTAACTTTGAACTTAGGGTGCTTTAAAGTTCTTTATTGCTCACTCAGGGCTCCAAACCCTGTGGTTCCTCAAGACAAGCCTGTTAAAGGGATCTCTATGTTGCCTTTCAAAAAGGATTGGAATTATAGGGACACACTAAGAGTGTGCCCCCTCTGAATCTGAGACACTCCCCCTTGGAGCCATGGTTTTGTTCCTACTGACCATGTCACTTACTGCAAAGTGACAAGTCTCAAAGTCAACTGTAGTTTTTTATTATATAGCTGTTTAAGAGTAAATATCATAAAATCACTCTTCCTGGGAAGAAGGAACCTTTGAACAGATGCTTGAAATGGCACATGCTTGAGAGATGGGGCCAAGCTCTCTAAAGAAGTAAAAAGATTTGAAATCAAATCCCAGGTGGGCATTTTTCCCACATTGTTTAACTTCAGGAGAAAAGGGAAGGATATTATCCAATTTTGAGGATGTGTTTAGAACGCTTGACCTTGCTTCTCAGCCCCATCCTGAAAGGAATAAGGCACCTACTGCTAAGAGAGAGCTCAAAGCTGTGACTCTCAGGCAGAGGGAGAGTTTAGCCTGCAGCTGCTAAAAGGGTCTTGGTTCAGGGCATACTTATTTACTTCCACCCACTCCCCCCATTTCCTGTGAATGCACAGACAACTCCTGACAAAGGGCTTTGGATTTCTGCTTCTTCTTTTTAAAAGCCAACTCTTCTATGCCTCATGAGATGGGTAGGGATGGCAATACAGCTGTGAAGCTTCCTTTCTCCTGACTTAACACACTGACATTTTTTCCCAGACTCCAGCACAAGTCCTTTGAGAGCAACCAAAGGCACAATATCTAGCTGAAAAACTCTAAACCGAAAGCTGCTGGAGGCAATAAGTATATTTTGAGAAATTGTAGTATAACTTGGATTCCCATGCTCTGCCTCTCAGAAAGAGGACACCAGCCTAAACGGACCTTTCATTCTTACCCTCAAAGTAAGTTCATGAACTTACATCAGGCAGTCTAGATATAAAGTCAAAAGCATTGGCTTCCTTGGCTGCTTGCTCAATTTCAGCATCAGAAATGTCTTCTCTGCCATAGCGAATGTTCTCAGCTATTGTGGTTGCAAACAAAACAGGCTCTTGGCTCACAATGCCAATATTTTCTCGTAACCACTTTGTATTCAGGGTCCGAATATCCCGACCATCTAAGGTAATCTGAGAGGAAAAGAGTGTGTCAAAGGAGTTAAGGAAATGTACTCTGTTCATAAGAAAGCAATAAATTACTCTTACTTGAATGAAGTATCAGCCAGTAGGTCAAGAAAAAAAAAAATTGTCTTTATTAGAAAACTATGTTGGGGGAGAAGCTACAACTGCAGTCTTTCCATCCATTGCACAAGCTGGGAAATGATGATGAGTGGCAAAAACAGAGAAGACATCAGGCTTTTTTTTTTTTTTTCCCCCTGTCATTTTCCCCCAGTAACCATCCTGTCTGAGATGGCTTAAGAACTTTATAGCTTCCTTGCACACTTTTCACATGATTCTCAAGCTCCTATGCCAGTTTGATGTCCTCACAGTTGTGACTACTCAATCATCTCTGTGGCTGTGCTGTACACCAGATCAAAGAGCTCAAGTTGATTAAAAGGAAGGGGAAAGTTATTTTTAACCTAGGTAATTTGCAGTGTGGTCATATGAACACTGGCATTGACACAGCAAAATGAGACATGGGGACAGGAAAGAACAGGCACAGGAAAACTAAGTTTTAGAAAGAACTGTGTTAAAAACAGCTGCCTTGGTACCTTATATACTGATAATTCAATTTTTCATATTTGGAATGATTACTTACTTTCAACTAGCAATAGCAACTATTAGTACCATCCTTCAAATATCAAGAATAAAAGCAAATTTTCTTAAAAATACATTGTTTCATTTATCTCAATTTTTTCCCCTTGGTAATTTCTTGTGGGAAGTATTTACTATATACCAACTGGATTTAGTGTTCATTGGTAAAACACATACAATGCATAATGATGGAAACTTCTGCTGTGGGCTAGCCAAAACAAGCCAAAAAACAACCATTTAAAATAGAAAACAGCCTCCAGATTTTAGCTTACATTCAATGAAAAGGAAGCAAAATATAGCAGGATAGTTGGATTATGCTTTGCTTTAAAAAAGTTTAGAGAAATTTAAAAAGGAACAGTTGATAACAATTATTTAAATTCAGATCTCCCAAACCTATTCCAAGACTTGTGGCATTTGCTGTTTGTGACATAGTACTGTAAGAAGGAACAGGATAATGAAGCCAAGCTAACAAGAGAAGATAGTTAATTCGAAATTTTAATTGTGGAAATATGAACTATGCACAAATATGGTCAAATTCAGTCAAAATAGAAAATGAGGTCAGTCAATATGGGAAACTCATACATGTCCTAATAGCTCTGAGTTTTCACAGTTCTTTTGCAGACACTCACTTCTCCCTGGTCAGGATCATAGAATCTCTGCAGCAACTGAATAGTAGTGCTTTTTCCACAGCCACTGGCACCAACTAAAGCAATAGTCTTCCCAGTTTGAACTTTCAAGTTTAGACCATTGAGGATCTGGAAATAGAAAAAAATAAAATAAATTATATCATAGTTTAACAAGTTTGATTAGAGAACAGTCTGTCAAGGTATCTGTAGCTGTTGCTATCAAGACAGTAGTTAGGGCCACAATCAGAAAGTATGGCAACATTAATAAGTTAGTTGTACCTGGGAATATCCTGGAGTACTGATAGGCAAATTCTTCACTTATGCTTGTGAAATGTGGTAGCCTTTGAAACAGGATGGCTGCATGCAACCTGCCTTTTGGGAACAGCCCCTAGAGCCTTCTGGCTACCAAAGCAAGCCTGGGAATTTTTTGAGAAGATTGATAACTGGAACAGGCCAAGTTCATGCCAAGAAACTTTTTAAGAGTTCCATTGCATTCCATTGCCTGGGAAAATTCCCCAGCACACTCAAACTAATATAGCTACAGCCACACTACTCTGAACTTCATTGCTCCTTTTCTCCAATTTGTGTGATCTGGTAGCAGTCTTGGGGTCCTAAATTCTTCTGCCGTCCTCCATTTTCCAGAGCATACAAATTATGAATCTCACAGAAGATTATTTTCAGGTGCTAAGAGTATCACTGAAAACCAAGCCTGCTTTATTCTATTTTAAAATAAAAAATGGCTGTTTTGACAAAGTAATTGCTAGGAAGCCCTTAATAGATCCCATTCCTTATTGTTAACAGCATCAACAACCTGGGGAGAAGTTACAGATTAATGATATAATTTTTGCTATTTTCAGATTTAGAGAACATTTTACCTCAAAAGATATCCATGTCATTACAAGTAATGCTGCGTATTTGCCAAAATATTTGGCTGCTATGGGAACATTTCTTGTTTATACCAGGCTAATTTATAAGTTTGCCTACACATGTTTTTGCAATGAGAGATTAAAATAGTTGCAATATTCCTCCTCTCCTCTCCCTGTATTACATCCACCCAGTTTTATATCTCCAGGAAGCTGATATCCTGGTGCCTGCATTATCAAGAATGAAATTTATTCTAGATACCTTAATATCTCCAGATGCAAATAATCACTACCACCTACTAGGCTAGATTTAACTCTCTCTCATCAGGCAACGTATTACCAAGATTAAAACTAACAATAACTGCACTCCTTAGATCTCTTTGATTTGGTTTTGTGTTGCATTAGTTGCTTGAGAGATTGTGGGTATCATCTATGCAGATTTGCTGATTCCTTTTGGCTCTACTAAATAAGATTGATGCTCTTAGTAGGGAGAGCTGATGACTCAGGTTTAGGAAAGATGGTAAATATTTCTTATTTCCCCACTATTTGGTGTGCTGACCCACAGTATAGCTCTGCAGCCTGAATAGGATTTTTAGGAAGAAAGATGAAGACTGCTCTGTCCCTTCAAGATTTCTGAGCCAAGAGGGATAGAAGATGAATTGTACAAAATTCAGTCAAGGAGAAAGCCCAACTCTGAATCTGCCTTCTGGCTGTCCCAGTGTCCTGGAAACAGATTTGATGCACAATGGGACTGAGTTGGGAAAATCCACCTGAAGCAACAGCCAGAGATACAAATCTCCCTGTTCTTACCACTACACCAACACACCAAACTTTTAATTGTTGACATTTGAAATATCTATATCTATGTTTTTTATTCATCAAGGAAGAAAAAACAGCAGCAAATCCCTTTTCCTTTTGTCTTTATCAAGGTGTTCAAAAGATTATAAAAAAATATCACTGAGAGGTCAAACCAACCGTGCCACCATAAAAGTGATGACCATGACATGATGTACACGGGTCAGAAGTGAAAACTGAACTAGCAAAGGACAGGGGCAACAGTTTCTTGAACTGCAATTTTAATATATGCCCAAAGCAATGTTTAACTTCCAAATGTACATTTATGGTGATACGTTTTGATACTTTTGATAGCATATTGTTGTAAAATCTCTCTCTGATAACTTTTCACATGGGATATCATAACTCCAAAGAGCTAAGAAACTGGAAAAAAGTAAAGTTCTGGCTTAGCTGCTTAAAGTCTGGAAGCCTTAGTGAAAGATTTTTCAAAGATGCATTTGATTTATCAAAGCTCTTGTCCATAGAAATTCAGACTAGGAGCAACACATATTAAATTAGTCCTGCAGAGGAGAATGAGGTATACAGTTACAGTAGATCTAGAGCTTTGTCTTTGTGCATCATTGGAGGAAAATAATGCCCCATCCCCCAAAACAGGAATGCATTTCTCCTTCAAGAAGAAAATTAGACAAGCGATATGGACATAGGCTGAGGAATTTCAGCACAGTAATATAAACAGAACACTTACTTTAACATCAGGTCTGGAAGGGTAGCTGAAATGGATGTTTCTGAATTCAATTTCTCCTATGAGTTTGTCTGGCTTGTAACCTTCTTTAGAACTGCTATCTATGAGCCGTTTCTGGAAAGAGGTTTGTAAAATTGGTGGTTATTTCACTTTTGGAACTGTTTTTTCTGCTACATGCATTGTTCTTTACTTTCTCAGATGCTGGTTTTCACTGCAGTACATCATTGCAGAACTGCTGCATTTTATATGCAGCATGCTGAATATGGGGGAACATCAAACTATGAATTCTACTTTGACAAACATACTACATTTTCAAAAGCAACAAAATCCATAGCAGAAAATCTGCCATTTCAGAACTTAACTGCATTCTCTTGCAGCCAAAACATGGGCTTAAGTAATCTGTACAGGAGGGCTTTAGACTAACATCAAAAAGAATGATATAGCCATTTCTCCATTAACTTTTTACTCCTCATTTAAAATATTTTATATACACAGATATGCAGGTGCTGCATAGAGTGGCAGGGCCAAGATAATGATAAGGAAAACCTTTTTTAAGGCAACATCAACATTATAGATTATTACGGTTATAACTTTCAGTAGCAATATCCTCTTCACCAATTCCCCCTCCCCAGTAAACCCCATCTCAGCTGAATTTGTGCATACATGCATTTTTAAGAATTAGTATAGCATCATACTACTTTCCCTCTGGAGCTGAAAGTCTAATTATAGAGAAAAACCTCAGCCCTCTATCTCAGACCCACATGCCAGGTTTTCCAACTTTCACAGTAACAGAGGCTGGGTTTTTTTAGGTGAATGAAAATTTTATAGGTTTCTGTAATAAACACCTATAGAGTTGATGATTTGGGGCTTTAGAGCACTTTTACATTTCTCAAGGAAAAAAAAAAAAAGGTGAGGGAGTGGAACTAAATTGGTTGAAAGGCTTTTATGTAGTTAGGTATTTACCTTATTGATAATCTTATATACTTCATAGGCAGCCCCACGTGCACTGGCCATATTCTCCAGGTTAGGAGCTGCCTGGCCCAGGGAGAAAGCTCCGACAAGCACAGAGAAGAACACCTGTGAGAGATAAAGAAGAGCATTGCAATTAATGGTTACAGTGCCACCAGTGCCCATGTGGGCACTAGGAAGACTTAAGCACCAGCTCTAGATTATTCATCCCACCTTACAAATAGAGTCCAAGACTTGTTATATTAAACTTGTTATATTAAAAGTTAGGCAAGGTGAATGCCTTTCAGTTGTTTTATACTAAGTGAGTCACTAACAGCTAATTTAGCTAGCACATGGCAGAGAACAGAGATACCACTTGCATAACTTTCCCTGAAGATACTGAGCATTTTTCAAAGCTGCATTGCTGTACTTACAATTAACACACGGCCGATGTCATAGTGTGGATCCTCAGCAGTGAGCTTGGTCCCATACCAGAATGCAAGGGCATAGGATCCAAAGATAAAAAATTGCGAAAGACCTAGACATGTGTTAGTGGTAATGGATTTTTTCATTCCAACACGTTTAGCCATCTCTAAGTTAGCATCATATCTGAAAGTGGGTAAGGAAACCATTAATTTGACCACATGCCATTCTGGTTAACATTTCCCAGTGCCCTTTTCCTTAATTAACAGGATTTGTGTAAGAAAAAAAAACAAAATCTCCAAGAGAATACAGATTTATTTATTTAGTTTTGCAGAGGACTATTAGGAAGGTAATTAATTTGAATAAATATGCTCGGATATATGCTGACAATATCGGCATAATGTTATGGAAGACATTCAGAAACCAATTAAGCATCACAATTTTGTTATCATAATGGAAGTCACAATAGCATGATTGAACTCATTGTTTCCATTAATCCTGAAAGGAAACCTTGAAAACATTTTAACAACATTGTTTACCACAGAGGTACAGGTTAGTTGTCCACATTTAAAACAAGTAAAATAAAAATAAAATCCTCCAACAACCCCAGGCAATATGGAAGGAGATAAATGAGAGCCCCCTCTGACAGCAAAGTTGTTCTCTTACTGGCCATTTTGGGGTGTCAAGTATTAGGTCAGTTGTCTGACTAACATATACAACCAATGGACGTATAAGATCAGTATAAAGACTAACAAGTTAAACTAGAGAATTATTGCTCCTAAGGACAGTTCAAATTCATTCACTCATCTGTATTTTTCAGCAAATAGCTTCCATTTACTCAAGCTTATTATGCAAACTGTAGCCTAGGAATATTGTAACTTTCTACTTGTAATCAACAGGGTCAGTAGCTTGCACTTTTTTCCCAATACACATTTACAATAAAGTACAACTGCATTGTAGGAAGGTGTGCAATTCATTCTGCTGGAAAGAAATCTTTAAAATCTGCATTAATTTTTCCATGTAAATTTCTAAGATGCCACCAATGTTGTATTTGTTAGTCAAACATATTGAAATATTTCATAGTGTGATATATACATGTGATCCCTCAAATACTGAGGAAAAGCCAAGCCACTGCCAGAAACTAAAGGTGACCGAAGAACTCTTGCAAGAGTAAACTTTTGTGGTCAGTGGAGGCACTGTGCAATGGGAGGATGCTTTTCCTAACTCTGAGGTCAGCATTCAAGAGCTGTGTAGGAGTCACAATCCACTATCTGAAAAATGCACTCTCTGGTAGGAGTTTCTCCCTAGTAGAAGGTGTTCCTAGGGGAGCTGCTATGTTTGCTTGGGGTTCTTAGATTAACTGGAGGTAAAGCTGTGGAAGAGGCTGACTTGGAAGAGGCTGACTGGCCAATCATATAAAGGAAAAGCTTCACTTGACTCAGGTATCAGTTATTTTGTCTCTAGACAAAGCATTTTGAATGATTATTGACCGCTTAATTTTCAGACACTGGTAATTGCAGAAGATGGGGAGGAGGGGGTGGGGGGAACTTATCTAGGTCATCTTAGGTCTTTTTTTGCCTTTACTGTGCAAACAGGAAGAGTCTTAATATTGTTGCATCTTAAAAACAAATTCTAGTAAGCAAATGTAGGAACAGAGTGTAGGATCCTAAGCTAGGGTTGACATCACCTTAAAAATTTTGCACAAGATGAAGGCAAACATGAGTTGAAAAAGATAGAAGAATTTCATGGGGCATATGGATAAGGTCATCTGCTTTGCCTTTCCAAGTGCATAGAATCAGTGATGTATAAAACAATTAATTGCTTATGCTTGTTGAGTTATCTGATATGCATGTCAATAAGATTGTGGTCAGCTGCAATTCTTTCACCTTGTGTATGTGTCTAGGGCCAACACTGGACAACTACACACATTATTTGCAAATCATTAAAGCTGCAAATCATTGTAAAAACCAGTAATGTGATTTTACCCAAGGCTGTTATCCAGAGTAGTTTAAAAATAAGCTCAGTAATCAAAGATCAGAGCAGTAGCACAAATGCTCTAGAAGATAAGCAAATGATTGCATGCTTTGTTGCATCTGACTCATAGGTGAAGGTTACCTTCCCACATATTTCACATTCAGTTCAACTCCAGATCTCAATCAAAGGAGACATTTTCTTGGTGACAACACCAAGTAGCCTGTGTTCACTGACTAGGTCTATTTGCATACCTTTGTTTTTAGCTGATGTGTCCACTTATGGAAAGACAAAACAACACTAAGGAGAATCTCATCCCTCTGCCCCTCTGAAAAAAACAATCCTCACAAACCAAATCCACAACTAAGTTTCCTTGCCATGTTTTAAATATAATTATTATTTTAAAACTTACTTCTCTAATGCCTTCTGTTGTCCATTGAAAGCCACAACAGTCCTGATTGCTGTCAAAATTTCTTCTGCCACAGCTCCTGCTTTGGCATAAGCAGACAGCTCTTTAGCAGTAAGGGATGCCAGGAGCTGAAAGATTGAAAGCCAGCTGTTATTGCAGCCTGCTGAAAGAATACACACACTGTCTTGGTGAATAAGAATAATCACACACAAGGTGCACAAGATCAGACTTCAGCAATGTGGGTGTCAGCTCCTCCCCATACCCTGTGTTTCCCTTAAATACAGCTCAGTTTATTATCATCTCCTCATTATAAAAAAGGCTACACAAGTATCAGGTGAGCTTCCTGACCCATCCACTTTCCCCCAAGCTGAGGACAGCCTTCAAACCACACTAGAAAGAGTGAAGGAGGGAGTGCTGTAGCTGCCTTGAGTTTCTGAATTGTTCAGACACTAGAGCACTATCAGATATTGAAGTAAGCAAGTCAATCACATTGCAGCCTCTAACATTCTTTTTCTTAACTTATTTGTTATGCTTCAAGTAGGAAAAACCCCACAGAGTCATACAAATAGCCACTCAGGAGTACGAGCCATACACATTAATGTGGCTAAACAGTGCAAAAGGGGGAAAAGGTTTCCTATCTGAAAGGGAAACCTTTCACTGATTTATATAACTTCAGTTTTCAGCAGCTGTAAGTATCTGCATAGCTATATAGATCTATTCTGTACACAGCATGAAACTTGGAAAATTATTTGCAAGAGATGTGGTACATGCATGTGCAGATGGAAAGAGGTTGAAATGTATTTGTACTAGGAGGGAAAAGCAAGGGCTTCCCTAGTGCTTGCCATGAGGAAATTCATGCCAGAAAGATACAGATACAGATTACCCCCCTGCAACATGGAATGAAGACAGGATATGCAGACAGAAGGAACACAACTTACAAGTGTGTGCTTGGCAACCCAGAGAAAGGCTACAGGAGGAGCAGAAATCAAAGTAAGAGTGGAGCCAACCTCCCAACTTAGAAACCACACTAGGCTTCTCCCAATCTCTCCCCCTTTTCCGTGCATAAGAGTTGTAAGGTTTTTCTGGTTTCTGTGTTTATAAATCCCCAGACACTTACAGTTGACCAAACTGCTGCTGATGCAGCAAGAAGTGGGCTGACTGACATAACCACCAGGGTCAGCTTCCACCCATAGATGAATCCTACAATAAGCCCTGACACAAACGTGGAAAAAAACTGCAGAAATATACTGATCTTGTCTCCGATGCCTTCGCGGATGGTGTTGATGTCACTTTAAATAACAATAAAAAAAAAATTTGTTAGTTTAGTATGCCTCTCATTGTTACTCCCTCCCCACTTCTTTTCATGCTGTGTGGCCTCACGTCAGGAGCCTTGCCATTTCCTAACTGGCAAAAGAAAATTTCTAACCTCAGCCACTGAACTGTACTATTAGCCTCTTCTGTGGCCAAAACACAGCAGAAACCTCCAATTTTTAAGGCCTCATTTTCTGTATTCTCAAGATTCTCTGCTGTTTCTGTGTTAGGTCACTAGGTCACTGATGACCTAGTTTTCTCATCTGGCATCCAAATGGAGCGATACAAGTAAACAATCAAGCAGCCTCTTCACCCAACATGACCATCTCTAAATGACTTCTTCTGGTCAGCTCTCTGATGCATTTTATAGTCTTAATTTTGGCTACTGACTCAGATGAAGAGCTACCTCCATTCCATCATATAATTTTTTGGAATAACCTCCATTTTTCTTACAAATTTTCTTCCCTATTTTTTCTTCCCAGAACATACAGATATTTAAGTTGAGAGTGGTTTCATTTAAGCTTCTCATAGACTTTTCAGGACAGATCTGTGTCCAAAGCTACTATCAAATCCAGAAATAAAAATACTTACAAAATGTAGTGCTCACACATATAATCCCATTACACAGGGGCATTACGTTCCTCATTCCTAAATCTATTTAAGTTTGTGGAAAACTCCAAAGACTTTGACTGGCTAGATAGAATATTGCTTGAGATCTGACTGGGTGCAAGTACAAGCTCATTTCCATTCAAGTAAGTGTCAGCTTTGGTGTTTACAAACTAGGTGGAAACAGCAGAGCTGTTTGTTTAGCAGTGGCTGAGGTATACTTCATGGAATTCAGAAAGCCAGTGTCAGGCATTTCATGATAAAACTCCTTCCAATGCATATATCACAGAAAGTTCACAAATGAAGCTGAAAAGGATAATGAATTTCTCACCTTGAGCAGTAATATTTCACGCTTTAGGTTTGGTGGAATTTTTTGGGGTTTTTTTGTTTTTTTTTAACTCTCTATAGGCTATTCTGCTGAGATAAATGTCAGTTTTCTTTTAAATGCCATACTTGGGGGTGTGTGTATGTGTGTAAAAAAACCAAAACAAACCAAATCAGAACCCTCACTCTGTCAGTCTGGTGTTCAGTGTTCCTATCTGGGTGGTATCAAACCAGGCCATCTCCTGATGGAGCACCGCAAAAAAGAACTTCTGCCGGATCCTTGCAGTTTGCCTTGTAGCAGCAACCAAGAAAGTCCACACTTGGATCATGCTCAGGATAAACACAGCAAAGCCAATTCCCACGAAGTAGTAAGCAAACCTGGGACAGGGGAACAAAAGCCCATGTGATCCCACTGTATCTCATGAGAGCAGTTAGACACACAGAGCAGGAACTAGTCTTCATTAATCAGACCAAAGCAAATACTGAAGCCTGTGATGCATTATTGGGAAGGCAAACATGGCTTCCGCTTAGATAACACAGTAAGAGAAAGTCCCCTAATACATAATTAGCAGGATAACTACAGATCCTTACTTTGTCATATCACCTTCAATATCCACACCTGGATTGGATGGGCAGGTAGAACTGTTTATTGAAGTATCTGTGAAAGGGGAAATAAAATGTAGGAATATTTGTGGAAGTGTTGTCAGTTTAAAAATGTTTTGAATTTTGCTAGTGGGGTCTGCAATACAAACTTAAATACAAAATGATTTGGCAAATACACATTTATTTTTAAGTAGTTTGTGACTGATAACTGAGGTTGGTGATACTCCCTATTATCTCAACAAAGCCAAAATTCATTCATAAAGTGCACATCCAATGCTTTGTTTTTGCTGTGGTCTAGTCATTAAAAATGACTGGGTTATTTCCAGCAGAAATGAGTGTTGCTCATAACATACTTCCTTAGATATGTACCCGTGTATAGTCTGGGGGAAAAAAGGAAACTTAGCTTCAGTAGCAAAGCACAACCCATATGTAGAGAAATTTAATTTAAACTTTTTACCATTGGATTGCATGCCACTTAGCACAAAGCTGTTTGTCATCTCTCCAAAGATAATGATCAAAAGCGGCATTCCAGTACCATTTGCAGCCGCTGAGACCAAACCAACTATCATCAACAGGACATCCACCCCATCAGCATAGCAAAACTGTGTAAGCATTAAAAAGAAAGAAAAGACAAAAAAGTGACATTATACCTGACAGTTCATGCATTTGCTACAGTGCAGAAACTTGCAAAACATGCTTCATCCACATATTCTAAGCAGCAGCACTCCAGCTGAAGGTAAACTCAGTACATGAGGATTTTTTAGTAGCATAACATCTTTAAATCACTACTCAGGTTGCTAAGAGAATACTGGCAGGACACAGATTCTCAGTCTGTAAAAAACTACATATTCACAAGTGATGATGACCTTTGTAGAATAGATTGTATTTTGTGTTCCATTGAGTTACATATTTACTAAGATAATGCCTCTACAATGTAAACAAGAGTGAGTTATTGACCAGCGCCTGGTCACTTACACCTACCAGTAGAAAATGTTTTTAGCAGAGATAGCTTGTGTCTTAAGACTTGTCTACCCCTGAAGCTTTGTTTTGTTTGAACAGGAATGTGAACTTAAACTGCTATAGATATCCTGGGATGTGAAATTGGAGCATTTTACTACTGAATGGCCTAACCATCTCAAAGTGTAAATACACATGGAATAAACCAGAGAAGAATGAAACTTTTCTTGTTTTAGAGTAAGCAAGTCCACATGCAAGAGCTGTTTTTGTTTGGGAATAGCTGTCCTATGGAAAACTGACACAAAACCATATCACTGGTTCTGATTTGGTTATCTCAGAGAGCAGGTCTAGAATCAGTAGTCTTCAGGCTTCTTCTCCGGTTTTTGATTGCCTATGAATTATAATTCATAAGCAACTCACAATGCCAAATAAAGAAAAGAAAGTATAAAGCAGATCATCAAACAGGACACTAACCAATTCAAGAATGCCAACCATTCGTTTCTCCGGCTTCTCATCTTCCTTCCTAGAGTAAAGTACAAAACACTAATTAAGATGAGGGTTTTTTATAGCAAACCTGTATTAAGTTCTTCTACTCCTTCCCCTGCCCCTCTGACTTTCCCATACATGCAGTTACTTTTAAGTTAAAAAAATACCTACTTTTTCTTCTTGGGCTGTAACTGGTCAATTTGTTCTACATTTTCCTCATGCTGGAGGGAAGGATTCTCACACCCCTTGCTTCCAGATTCTGTGAAATAAAAATACTTTTTTAGCATAATAATCCATCTATTGTACTACCTTTTTGTATCTTTCACTGCTGATTCTTTTGTATTTAAAGACTAGTTTTTTCTCATGTTCTTGGGAGGAAGTTCCAAGAAAAATTCACCAGGCTCTTTCTCTTTAGTTCATCTTTATTCCCAGAAAAAGTTTCCATGTCCATTTCCTAGATGGAAACAACTTGTTTTTATAATTAAAATATATTTATATAGAAAGATTATCAAAGACTAAAAGAAAGAATTAATTCTTCCTTCAAACTGCACAACTGAATGCAAGTTAGGAGAAGTGCTAACAAAATGAGTGGAATTGCTTATAGTGAAGGTTATAACTGCTGTAGGTAACACAGCAGATGGCAGTTAACTGAAGAATCATGTCCTTGACTCTAATAACCATCTTTAATATTCTATTGTAGTAGTTGTTACATGTCCCACTTCCTTTGTGCTGGGGGCTTTCAGATATATGAAAGCATAATTCTACCCAGGAAGCTAATAGTTCTAAATGTATAAAATAAGATATAACAAATATATAAAGAAACAGATGAGCAGCAACAGCAAGGAACCAGCTGTAAAACAAAATGAGAAAAGGTGCTCCCTTGCACCAGCCACTCCCAATTTATATTTACCTTAGCTTTAGCTGCTGAATCACTATGAACAGAATTTTCTACCTGTTTTAATGTTTCTTAGCCTACAATGGCTGTTTCAGACAACCATTTGGAAGCAATAATATTCTTCCAGCTTACTGAGCTTACCTGAGGAGACTTTTCATGCCCAGGCTAGGATCCTCCTGAACAGCTTACCAAGAAAATTAACTTTGTTGAACTTGAGTGAATGATTCATACAGAAAATGTTTTATAGGTGTGGCTTTAATTCACTTATCTGTAGGAAACTCATTGTGTTATCTCCTACAAAACCACTATGGCAATCAGGAGAGCTTCATATATATAGTTCTTTAGATTCAAACCATATTCTTCAAACACACATGGTATTCCTTCTTACCAGGATCAGAGAGGTTCTGTTCCATGGAATTTTCAGAATAGTCCTTCATTGTTCTTTTTGTTGAATGCTTAAGAGAGAGTCATATTAATTAGAACCTGCAATAAACCTCCCAACAAAACACTTTGATTTAATAAATATTTAGAGTTCACATCTGTGGGTTTTTCCATGACTCATCACATTTTGGTCTCAAAATTATTCTACTGAAGTAGAAAGACTAAAAAGAAAATAAAATGGGTAACAGCATGAAAAAAGAAATACTATTAATGAGATATTAAGAACAGTGCACACTATTACTAGGCACTTAGGTCAGTAGCCTGTTTTAGTAGTCTTTTATGCTAAATCCTGAGATCGTATAAAAGTTACTATAAATGATCAGTTACAGAATAGATGATTTCCCTCATCACCTTATGTTTGATTAGAATTAAATGAACACCTATGGTCACAAGCACAGTGATAAAGGCATGCACTTGCTACGTCATGTGGTACTGAGATGCATTTAGAGGCAGTAAATGACTATTCTAAGTCTCCCAAGGCTTTTCTTGATCTATCAAATGTCAAATATACTGGTCAAAAAACCCAAACAAGAACAACAACAACAAAATCCCAAGCAAAGAGCCAGACATGAATCTGAGAAAGCCTAAAACATTGACAAGAAAATGCTCAATCAACCTCAGGAAAANCTCCCTGCGGGCGCCTCCCCCGCGCCCGTCCCGGGCTTTATAGCGGCGGCACCGCCCGCCCTCGGCTCGGGTTGCAGACCAAGGTCGGTGCCGCAGCCGNAAACACACACTCCGACAACAACAAAAACCACACGAACACCCGCTTGGATTTCTGACAGTGCTTTCCCCTCTCGCTATTCCAGCTGACCTTGACAGCCCCGCTGACTCCTGCAGGTGGGCCGAGGATGCTGCGGCCCCGNTGCAGACCAAGGTCGGTGCCGCAGCCGGGCAGAGCCGCCCAGGATAAGGGGCCTGCAGAGGGATACGGCCGGCTCCTGCCCTCTGCCGCCCCTGGGACACCGCCTGAGAGTCTCCGAGCCTGCAAAGTGCGCACGGAGATCTCGCTCATCAGCCCCGTGCCGGAGCATCGCTTCCGTCCCGAGGATCACTGAAGAGTTCATATTAGAAGGGAACCATTGGATGTCATCTGGCCCAACCTCCCTGCCCAGCGGAGTCATCTAGAGCCCATAATTTAGGATTGATTTGTACAGACATATTTTGAATATTCCCAGCAAAGGAGGACTCCACAGCCTCTCTGGGAAACTTGTTAAGAGTGCTTGTCACCTGCCCAATATACAAGTTCTTCCACAAGTTCAGGTGGAACTTTCCATGCTCCCATTCCTGCTTGTTGCCCTTGTCCTATTGCCTGGCATCCCTGAGATGCTCTGTCCTCTTGACACCAGATATTCACAGGCATTGATGAGATCTTTCTCAGGAAAACAGGACCAGTTCTCCCAGTCTTTCCTCATAAGTGAAGTGCTCCAGCACCCTCATCATCCTCATAGCCTTACACTGGACCTGCTGCAGAGGCTCCATGTCTCTCTTATACTGAGAAGCCCAGAACTGGACACAGAATCTCACTGTTACTAAAACAAGATGGATTTAAATCTAGAAAAATCAGCTGCTAAGCAGACATGAAGGAGTATATGAAGAGTGGCTTGTCCAGGGAAACATTCAGATTTGGGGAAGTTATCTGCAAGGTCCTGCCACATTTGGGAAATTGCATCAGTATATTTGGAGAATTTCAAAGGAGACTGAAGATATGTTGGTGAATTTTAACTAAGAAATGTTATTAAATAAAGGCTTTTGTGTTCCACTTCTAAATGACATGACAACTAAAGTCAGTTAAATTCAAAATTGTTTTCAGAGAAGTTAAGCAACAGGTTTTGCTCATTTGTTTCTCACTTCTTCCCCAAAATTAACATTGGATTTTTAAATTTTTTTTAATTTTTTTTTTTTTTTTTTTCCACAGAAATAAGGCTGTTTCTTGTTTTGGATTAGTTGAGAGGGTGATGGTTGGTTTTGTTGATGTGGTTTTTTTTCTCCCCAGTCTGAAGAAATCAGGTAAACAAATTAGGTTTTCTGCACAAGCTTAAAAATAACAGTTCTTCAGCTTCCCCCACTGGTACATATTATAATCTATATAATTTGCTTTCAGGAATGCCTCTAGGGTTTATGATATATAAACCCCTAGTTGTTCTTCCATCCACTCAAATGCTAGTATCCCAGAGAAGACTCCCAGATATTTTAAAGTATTTACTCAGCTGAAATTTTTCTCGAGTAACAAGTTCAAGCTCTGGCTTTTATATTAGCCAGGAGAAAAGAAAGTGTGGGTAAGCCTTGTCTTTCTCTACAACTACCTGAAAGGANTTGGATTATGTTTATGCTACATTCATTGGTGATGATGCTCTGAAAGAACCTCAGAAGAAGATGCATTATTGGGTATTATTGTCTCCTGCCCACTGGAACCCTGTCTGTTCAGGTAGAGTCACACTCCTTTATGGCACCCCTATGACTATTTTAGTACTTTCTTATCTCATTAGCATTGTTTAGGATTTATGTTACTTATTAAATTACNTTTTCTCGAGTAACAAGTTCAAGCTCTGGCTTTTATATTAGCCAGGAGAAAAGAAAGTGTGGGTAAGGCTTGTCTTTCTCTACAACTACCTGAAAGGATGTTGTGGCAAGGTATGCATTTGCCTCTTTTCCCAAATAACAAGTGACAGGATGAAGAAGAGGCTTTCAGTTGTGTCAGAGGAGGTTCAGTTTGGACATTATGAAAAAGCATCTTCACTAGCGTTGTCAAGCATTGAAATAGGCTGCCCAAGGAAGTTGTTTTGTCACCACCCCTGAAGGCTTTTAAGATGTGTGCAGCTGTGCAGTAGGGGCATGGCTGAGAGGTGGACTTGACAGTGCTGGGTTAATGGTCTGACTCAATGATCTTAGACCTCTTTAGGTCTTTTCAAACCTAAATGGTTCTATGATTCTATAGCTCAGTGTTAAGCCTGCATTATGTGCATACACATCTCTGTTTCAAAAAATTAAGAAAGGCTTTGGCTTCTGCTCCCATGAAGAATATGAATTTACAGATATTTGGAAGAGACAGAACAGCAAGGTGAAACTACTTCACTGTCCCAGCCTCGGGCTTCACAATTTTATGGAGTATTTCCTTCACCAAAGGTAACAGGTTTTCCTCTTATGCATCTTGAGAGTGAGAACATCTTACCACATCTCCGTTTTTTGTTTAAACCAATCATAAACTATTATTTTCAGAAGAAACTATCTTTGCATATAAAATTTTAGACAAAGGGACATCTCACCTGGAAAGCAAACTCCTGTTGTTGGATTGAGAGCACATAGAATTAGAAGAATGGAGGTAGCATGAACCCCAAAAAATCACTAGGACTCTATTTCAGAGCTATGAAATACTCACACATTGTACTCAGCATCACTGGCAGCTAGGGAGAGTTTAATATCTCCAAAACACAGACACTTTCACTTTTCAAAGCTTCATTATCATACACAGACAGTAACAACAAAGTGTCAGTTGCAATTCAGATCCATTGCTCTACATTCCCCAGGTCTGGCAAGGAAGAGCCTGAGTTCCCCTGCATGGAAAAGCTGGTCCAAAAAGGGTGTGAGAAGAGCAGGACAAAGAACTGATCATGAAGAAAAAAGAATCACAGGGTGTTGAGCAGGAATTTCTTCCCTTCTCTCTCCTTCTCCTCCCCACTTCTTCCTTTGGAAGGGACACTATGATCTATGCAAGTTAATGAGCATCTTCAAAGGGGGAGAAACCCCACCCAAACAAAGAGATTAAATAGAAAATAACAAAAGCAGGAATAAGAAATGGTCTCCTGGAAAAATATTCCCCATCAAAACTCCTGATAAACATGGGCTCATAGTTTTGTTACAGCTAGCCACTCTATGCTTAAAAAAATAAAAAGTAAATCAGCAAATTCTGTTATTTTTTGCAGAAGAAAATTCTGGAGTAAAATACACATGTAAAACAGAGAAGACTCACATCAATAGAAGGGAGAGGAACAATACAAAAAAATTGTAGTTTAAAATTTTGCCTTTGTAATTTTGGGATGAACATATTATGATAAAAATATCATAATGCAATTTGGAGAAGAAGAACTATTCTTCCCTTATCCAAAAATATTATCTATCTTTGGAAAATACTATATGCATATGAAAACTATTCTATTCCAAACAGCCAATATATACCCATGTCTCCATGTGTTTGGTTCATCTGTCATCTGACAGATGGTGTCACTGACAGGAAGAGCAACATTAAACACAATCAGATATCATTAATTAACATGAGCCATAACAGACAAGAAAATGAATCTACTTTAAAACACTATTATCCATAAGCACATTATTAAAAATGAGCAAACGAAACCAGAAACACCCTGTTACACAAGCTGAAAATGAGGACTTGTTTCTCCAAGAAAACCATTAACCCTGAAAAGAATGCAACACATGGTGTGCAAAACCAGGTGACGCCCAGCTTTACTGAAACATTTCCTCAAAATAATAGTCCAGTGCAAAGGTGTACTGTATTATACTGGTATTATAGCTCCTTACCTCTTTTTGATTTCTCCAACAGACCAGAAGAACACCAGCAAAACACCTCTCTGCACTCGGAAACCACATGTGGGAAGTCAGGGCTAGTATTTGACCCACTACCTTAATTACAGCTGATCACATTCATATTTCAAGCTGGCTTGTAATTCACAGGGAGTACCTATAAAAGACTGTTGCACTTTGGTTTTTGTTGCTTTGTGACTTTTGCTTATGCGACCTGAGATTCAGCCAGAAAGGTCTTGACAGAATCACTTTGAGATAACAAAGTCCTGGTTTCTCCTTTATTTGTTGGCAATCAAACTAAAAATGGAAAAAAAATGCTATTGTAGGGTTTGGGGGCCATTCGTTATAATCCCCTCCCAGATATCCACAGCAGTACAGTGACATATGTACTGTACTGAAGCTCAACAGTAAAACTATTATTAATTACTGGGAGTAGCTGTAGCCATGGCACAGTACCTGGAATTAGGAGACTGGATTTTGGTGGGCATAAATGGAAGCAGACAACTAAATGTTGTGATTCTCCAAACTGAAACAATCTTACAGTTATTATGCTGTAACATTGGCAATTTCACAGCTTTTGGAGGTTTGATGCAGTGAAGGGAGAAGGTCTGGGTAAAGGTGAATGTTGGATGAATGGAAAATCAGATAAAGAAATATGTCTCAACACTGGAACTTTCAGAGAAAGACTGAGCTATGTTGTCCAAACATCCTAATGCTGTAACCAAGCAAAACCATTATTTGTGGTTTCCCAGAAACTGGGGAGTAAGAACTCATCTAATTCTTTTAACTAAACAGTAACATCAGAGATAGCTATTTATTTATAACAGTTTCTAAACAGAACAACTTGCAAGAATTCATTAAGGATGAAACAGTTTTACAAATTCTCTGTAGTCAGTGAATAAAAACAAGGAAATGCATTTTATTCTTGCCTGTGAAGTTTGCAGGTCTGTTTTAGGAGACACTTAAGTGTGAAGAATTTGGCATAATTATTATAATTCTTCTTGCCTGAAGAAAAAACAAAAAAGTCCAGCCAATGTGATTCATTGCTTTTTATAAAATAGAGATTGTTTTCTTTTTTCCTTCTAAATAATAGAGTGAGATAAGTACTAAGATCAAATCAAGAAAAGAAGGTAGTCGTGCTGCTGAAAACTTTGTATGCCTGGAACAAGAAAATGTCACACATTATGGAAATGGTGACTTAAGCCAGTAAAGATCAATAGAGATAGTTAGTTCAGGGGACTGGATGTTGTTATACACATATTTCAGAAAGACAAGTAAGAAAGAAAGGAAAAGCGAGGAGGAACTGCCTTATGTAAGAAAGTTCTAGGGTCTTCTGTCCTGTATTGAAAGAAAGACAGAACAATGAGTTTTCAGCTATCAGTTCAGGAGTATTAAGTGGGCAAAAGAGATGAGAGGTAAAAAATCCCCCTTAAATTCTTGGAAAGTGCCAGGAACAGAATTTTCTTTCAAGAGTCAAAAGAAGAACTGGAGATGGGTTTTTGTACATTTCATCCTGAGAAATGGAATGACATCAAGGAAGGAGGTTTGCCTAAAAAACAAAGTGATATGTAGTTCATGATTATTTAGAGAAAAAGAAAGGAATGATAACAGAATAAAGGAAAGTTTGAATCTAGGATTATTTTTACTCAATAGGATTATTGTTACTCATGGAAAGGCAGCCTAAGGGCAAAAGGGATAAAAAGAGTTGGTAATTAATAGAAACTTGTTATGAATGTAAGGCACAAATAAGAGAACATTTCATAAAGAAGCATGAAATTCTTTTGTAGGAATAATCTCTCAATAAGCAGAAGCTAGGAAGGACTTTACAGGCAGCTTTTCTGCAAAATAGCATCTGGGAAATGTAGTGGAAGGAAAACTGGATAGAAGCCAATGCTGTCAAACTGGGATGAAAAAAAGCAAAATTCACAAAAGCACAGAAGAGTCATATGTGGAACACATGGAGTAGTCTTTTCTCTGTGTAGCAGTGTCAAGTCCTGAGCTGGAGTGCTGTGTCTAATTTTGGTTGTTTCAAGACAGACGTGGGCAATAGGAATTAAAGAAGAAAGTGAAACTGAAGGCATAAAAGATATGACCCTTGAGGAAAGACAGATAAAATTTGGTTTGGTATTGTGAAAATATGCAATCGATTCAGAAAAACCAGAGAGACTGTTCAAAACCAGTATAAATAATCCAGTATCTTCCATATCTAGTGTGGTACTGGATTATAATAAGAAAGAAAAAAAATCAGAATGCACTGGGCCAAATAACTGAAGAAACTCTTGGTATCTAGAGTTGTTTTGTTGTTTATTTTTCTTTTAAAGTGAAGCAATTTTGTGTATAAGGAAAAAATTGGTACAGATGTTTTTTCCTTGAAGATTGGGAAAAAACAAAATTGTCTTCTGAGATCTTCATGCGCTCTTATTTTCTCTGTTGTGCTGATAAATATAATGAAGGGTAAAACAAAACACAAGTGGTTTAATTGCAAACAATTTGTATTGTGATTAAAGACACGAGTTTAGCAATAAACTGAGTCTGTGGAACAGCTGGGAACAGTTTTGGTGAAGGTTTCCACTGGTGAAAGATGGGAAAGTGGACAAGTGGCAGTGACTTCACAACCCAGTCTGGACCCTGGAGTGGGTCATTGACATGGCCCATTGAAATGAATATAAATTTTCAGGCTTCTTTTTGGAGTGCATCAGTTATTTCACTTTCAGATGAAAGTGGGGTTTGGTTTTGGGAATAGTTTATTTCTGAGTTTACTCCCAAGGGCTTATTTCTATAGAACACTTCTAGTTCTTTCCATCTTTTGCCATCCTGGAACACTGTCCTTGTGGCTTTGTTTCTGCACTGACATGATACATTCTAGAGAATGTAATGCATATCCTTAGCTTTGGCCTACAAACATGTTTCTCTGTGTTTTTCTTTCCATATAATATCACTGCCAAGATGCCAAGGAAACTCAGGCTAAGTGGTAGTCCATAAAAATGTGGCTGTTCAGAGGGACTATTTCTGAGCAAAATGAATAAAAGCTCTAAAATCATGAAGCCCATGGACCTCTTCTTCAGGTAATGGATATATTTTCAGCAGTGTAGAAATAAATCCTGATACAAGTTTTTCACTGGTACATTTTCATAGTGTTCCATGAGTATAACCCCGGGATGAACAAAACTGTGTAAAATCAAACCTTTCTGTGTCTGAAAGGTCTTATTCAAGCAGTCTAGCCCATCTCATGTCAAAAAGTTAGGTGATACTGAATTATCAACAACCCACAACACAAAAATGTGGAAAAAAATCAGATGTCTTTACTACAAGGATGTCACTAACCAAGCTCCTGTCTTTGAACTGAACAACATTTTGAATGCACTGCACAGTGCTGGACAGGATGTGAGCAGCACAGAGGAAGTTCACTTTTTAGTCTCAGACTCTCAAAGGGAATTACCAAGTGACAATTACTTTCTTTTAAATATTTGTATTTCTTCAACATAATGCCAGATCTTCCGGGTAAGGACCTCTCTTTTGCTTTACCATCTCACCCTCCAATAATAGAGCATTTTGTACATATATATAATTTAAATAACATGACTGAATCAAATGGGTGTGTTCATACACGTTGCATGTGTTTACTACTGGAAGATGTTCTGATTAAAAGTTTATATGCTCCCAAGGGTCAGCAAATGTGGTAATTTTCATCTAAAGGAATCATTGTAAACATCTCTTCTCTCTGAGCATGCTCTTAAAGGCTCATGAATCTCACTGAATCTTTCCCTTGTCAGGACAGGCCATGATAAAAATTAAGGCTTTTAAAAATATTCAAAGATGTGTACAGAGAGTGAGCTTCCACTGACACTGTTTAATCTAGAAAAAGAAAGATAAAATGCAGAGGCAGAAAAAAAAAAAAAAAGTGATGAAAACACACATAAAACATTTAACCATACCTAAAATAAAACTCTTAAGACAACTGTGGATTTGGTATTTAAACAACATATATGGACAAGTCTTGACAGATGGACAGAGTGGTTGTCTCTGGATTGAGCTGGTGTTGATGTTCAGGAGCATAGTTTTTCC
Source organism: Aegithalos caudatus (assembly GCA_013389925.1). NCBI lineage: Eukaryota > Metazoa > Chordata > Aves > Passeriformes > Aegithalidae > Aegithalos > Aegithalos caudatus. The sequence goes on from WEIU01019288.1 coordinate 103,993, forward strand.
TAAATCATAGTTTTTCCTGTCTGCTCCCCCAGTCAGCTCTGTACCCTAGCTGTCCCCTCTTCTGAGAGACACAGAACCCACCTGTGCAGCTGGTATTACCTCTTTCCTCATTTCAAACCCACATTTTTCCTTTGTTTAAATGTTCCCATTTCTTTTGGCATACCTCAGGTGTTGAAAATCTTAGCTATTGCCTAGCATTACATCTCATAGTCACTTCCAAGGTGTATGTATGGTCCCTGAGAACATGAATGGGAAAAGCATCCTAGGATTAATAAGAAATTGTCTCAGAACAGAGTAGATGGGGAAAATTTCTGAAGGCAGCTGTCTTGTACTACTTGCATGCAAATTACAATTGATCACCAGAATAAATTACCCTAATTTTAAACTTGGCTTAAATCATATTAGAGAAGTTGTTGCTTATGCCCATAAAGTTATGTGCTCATAATACTGTCTTGCCTTGGGGTAGTTAGGTTTTTTCCATGACAGACATTCACATGTACTTGGCCACATTCTCTTCTGAGGAAAAATATTTTGGCATTTCAGAAAAAAGCAGTAGGATTCCTGCTAGCTGGTGGTTCCTGCATTTCAGACTGTGGTGTCTGGTGGCTAATCTTGATGCTGGCTATGATGGCACTGAGTTCTGGTTCAGAGGTAACAAGACTGAAAGGGCTGAGGGGAGGGACAGAGTATCACACCTGTCTGTGGCATAGGTAGATAAATTATGGTGAGAGGCAAAGTGGGAAGTCCATGTCCCAAAACTGTCTCAGTCAAACTCCAGTGCTTAAAAGGAAGATGCTGGCACCTTCTAAATTTCCTTTCCTTTTGAGTAGGTAGGTTCTCATGTATCACTACAATCTCCCTTTCCCACTTCTTCCGCCTCCCCTTTGAGAAGTAACAGCATTCACCGAGCTTGGTTATCTGCATTCTCTGCAGGCTGGGATCAAAAACTACATCTGTTTCCCATAAGTTCCTGACCCAGTCCTTCAGCTGACGGGCAAAGGGGGTTTAGGAGCACGTTTTGTCCAGTGTAATCTTTAATAATTGTCATTCTCAAGAGTGAAGGAAGCCCTTTACATGGACTGAGGAGTCCTCAGCTGACTAAAGGGGCTAGTGAGATAGAGATCCTGGTTTTTGCTGTGATGTAAACTCTAGATCAGGACTCCACTGTATTCATGCAGGGCTGAACTTTAGTTCTAAATGTGTTTGCAATATTAAAGTAGTTATGTAAGTGTACATTTTTGTATGCATCACTGCACAGTCATGCCTGGGCTCTCACCAAACTTTCCTTCTGTTGTATCACTCTCTAAACAGACTAGAAGAACTCTAAAGTACTTTTGGTTGGACCAAAATTAACAAGGCTGACAAAAAGGTCTGATGAAAGATATTTCCTTTTAAGCAGAATTTGAGGCTTCCAAGGTATGCACAAAAACATGCCTGAATAGGTCTTAAAGATTCAGAAAATAATTAGCCTTTTCAAATTAGCAACAGCATCCCAAAAAGGATTAGGTTACCAGAAACTAGGTTTTGAAATATACAGATCTTCCTTTATGTGCCTCTGATTATAAGAGTAAGGATAGGAACACTGAAAAATAATGGTAACTAGTTTTCATGCCTTTTTGTTCTTTTCAAAAGGATGTCAAATTATCTCTGCAATACTACCAAAAGNATTCCACAATGATGTTAAATAGACATGCTAAAAAGTAACTATTTAGGATCAGTGTCACCAAAAGTAAATGTAAAGTACAATAAGAAATTCAGTTTTAATATAGTTGCTACTGAAATATTGCTTTTATTTATTGAGGAATACAAATTTGTTTAGGTAAATAAACAGAAAACCAAACAAACTTTTTCCTCTTGTTCCTCCTTATAACAATCTGTGTCATTCACTATGACCCAGTTGTACTATTCTGACAAACTGATACTTATGGAAATTATTAGAAGATCCCAGAAGTACCCACTACCCATTACTAAATATCCTCAAACTCAATATGCACTATGCTTTCCTTTTTCATGTAATTCAGAAAAGCTNCAACCCTTGGACAAGAGGAGGAACTTTCAGCCAGTAACATTGAAAGCACTGGATTTTTTTTGCCATTTATATTGGATGCTATCCTATTACTAATAAGAGGACACAATCTGAACATTCATCACTTTTACACCTCCAAGGCATTTAGAGGAATTCCATGCCAGTGCCCTGGAATACTACATTCTGCAATGTTCCCTACCTATACACTTGACAAAAATGAACAAGCTCAGAACCCAGCAATTTCTCCTGCGGACTTGGAGATTTATGTATTTTTTAAATAAGAAAAGACTATTATTGTGTCTTTTTTAGCCAAAGACCTCAGAATAACCTATCATATCCTTAACCAGAATCCAACAGGGAATAATCTCTCTCTGGCCAAAAGCACATAAAAGTTCATCCATGGAACAAGACAAAGCCAAAAATTACTGAAGTGCTAAAAACAATCAAGAGTGAGGGCAAGAAGCTCTTATCCACCAGCAGATCAGCATTCTGTGGGATCCACAACATTTAAATTGCTGCTCTGCTGGATGTGGGTCACGAGTGTGGCTCTGGGAGTGGGACATCTCTACAAGCAGACATCTAAAATGATGTGTCTGAAGGTGGGAATGCTGTCCCATGTTAAATGTAAGCAAACATCACTGTGTTTTGGCAAATGCTGATGCATTTTTCCCCAGGGGAAAGCCTGGAAAGATGATGGTTCGGGATGGTCAAAACTTTCAGTAAGAATTTTTTTTTGTTTAAATAAACCAAGCCCATAATCCATCCTACTGTACTATCCCCTTGAAATGTTACTCTGGAGAAATCACAGTAGTCTTAGTTGTTGTTCTCTTGGAGAGCAAAAAATTAAGTTGAGCTTAGGATAACTGTGTCTCTTGCTGTCTGAGACTCAGTACATAAGGTTCACTCTTTCAGAAAAAAAAGAACATCTGACTTGGTTAAACCTTCCATTATATAAAAACTGTTCTTATGGGTGTTTCCTTCTGATGATTTTCATTTTATGTGCCAACATGTGTTTTGAAAATAATGTGAGTTTAAAGTAACCAACAACATTGAAAAAGTCTTGTGGCATTGGTAAATATTATGGACTTGCATTTAGTGATTTGAGTATTTATATGCAGAAAAATCATGTGGCTTGTTGTGAGCATGGTCATAGACACGAAAAGAGATTAGCTAAATCCACAGTTTAAAAAAAAATTTAAAATTGCCTGCTTTGATGACCTCTTTTGTAAAAAGCCAGAAATGTTACTGTTTTGTATAAAATTTGCTGTCTTCAATAAAATATCTCATTGAAAAAGACTGCACTATTACAGTCAAGATTTATCCTACCTATTAAGTTAGATTTAATACAAGAAATAAAATAATGAAATTTATCTACACCAATATAGCACAATATTTCCACTGTAACTGCCAATAAATAGTTACTACTTGAACAGAGAGTCAGGGAGAGTGGTGCATTTTGCTTTTCTTTCTTTATTTCTAAGTATCACAGGGGCAGAATAAAGCATGATGTAACTTTAAAATGCCATACAGGTGAATTGTAGGAGTAAGAATTCTGAAGTGTTTCTAAAATGATGCTGTGATGTAAAACTCAATATTTTTATGATACTGAATAATGTTCAGGTTATTTCACAATGGTTGTCACTTTTTGAAGAAGGAATCTGTTCCTATGGATTTCAGTCACAAGAACACCTTGCATTAAATGCAGAATTCAGGGAAAATTTCAAAATATATTTAAAACTACTTTGTGGGCAAATTAATATTTATATAGCTACAAATGACAATATTTAAAAAAAAATAATGTTCTCCAAATGGCTAAATTATTTTTATGTTCTTCAAATTACCCCATCCTAAAAACTTTCCTAAAAATATTACAAAACAAAGGTTCAAACTAGCTTCTTCCTTAAGATAGTATTTTAAACTTTAGGTACTGAGGATACATGAACATGTAAATTAAGAAGTGTTATTTTATTACCAACCATCTGCTTTTATGTGCATGTCCTGAATTAAAGTTCTTTCACCATGAAGCTAGAAGGTTCACAGGAGAGGCAAATCAGACATTGAAGTGGTTGATTGAGCCTTGATTCAAGAATGCTAATGTGGGAAATTAAACTGGGACTGCATACAAAACTTTCCTTATGTTATTGCCCTTATTCCTGTAATGATATAACTCCCCTGGACTTCTAACAATTTGCTCTAAATATTTAGGGAAAAAATGCTAGACATGGGATAGTCCAGAAAGTGATGATTTGTTTGTTTTTTTAGCTCTTCAACCTCTAATTTGTGTGATCTTGGACAGATACTTTTCTCCTATTTACTTGAAAAAAGGGAGAGATTTTATTGAAGATTTAAATTATTTATATATTTATTAAATGAAATTTATGAAATGCACCTTTCCTGATCCACAGAAGTGCTCTGAGAATATGAAGTGAAATGCTCAAATTCTACAGACAGAAAAGTCAGATACGTACATAGTACTAAACATCAGTCAGCAGATGAAAAAGCAAAATCCAATAAGATTTTTCTTCTGAGAGAATGAACTGTGTGGGCTAGAGCTCAGAAATACAAGTTTTTAATTGAGAATGACATTTGCCCACAAAAGAGGAGTTGGAATTTCTGTGGTGTTAGCAGATGTGAAGCCAAGTTTTCAATTCTGCGGAAGAATTTACTCATATGAGTCACACCTGTTCAGATTTTGCTTAATGTTATGGTGTATGAAAGAAACTTCCTTTCTTAAGGAAGAACAGATATGTACTAGTCTGGTCAGGAAATCTTGGCAAATCTGGAAGGCCACAGCAGGACATAACTTCTATTTAAAATTCAGATGTTTTCTAAAGCACTGTGTGGGCAGTAAACTGCAGAAGAGCTACTACTGCATTTTATGAAAACATCACCTTCTATCTTTCATTTACTCTCTAACATGATTAATTTAAAAGAGAGAAAAAATACCTCATTAGCTGAAGCTCTTTCTTAGCTCCTTAACAACCCAAACAGTAGGGACACACCAGTGGGAAGATCATGAAAAAGAGCTGAAGAAGTTGGTGAATTATCAGTATGCAGGGTCATGCACATGTACAAGCCTGCTCAGCCAGCATTCACAGGCTGGGCTCTTACTGAAGCACGTGATAAAAAAGTGAAGGGCAATCTAATTAAAAACTTGAAGTGCTGTGGTGAGGCCATTCCTGTTTACCTCCCGCTCTAAAAGACGTGCCCTCTGTTGCAGGCTACACAGTAATAAACAACCCTACAGAAAGGCACCGTGGCAAACAGGATACCTCCTGCTCTAATTCCCGGGGCTGTTCTTTTCCCCTCTCTGTCCTCGACCTTAAATAACTCCTGCTTTCCTCCACCACTGGCCTCAGCAGCCCTCCTGGGCACTCCTGGCCAGGCTGTTGTGCTCGTCCCTGCCACGTGCCTCCCAAAGGTCACCAAGGACAGGTGCCCTGCTGCTGCTCTGCGTGCTGCCCGTGAGTAAAAGTCCCAGTCCTGGCTCTGTAAGAACTTGCAGAACAAAGTGAAGAATCCCTGGGCATTAAAGGAAAGTCCAGATGTTTCCCTCCCATCTCTGGCCATGCTTAGGATTCACCACTTACCTCACAGCAGGAACAACTTTGTTCTTAGAGCAGTTACTACTTAACACCTCTAAATTAGTAATATCCCGAGTCTGAGACTAAGGACGTTTTGCAACCACATTCCCTTATTGATTGGATTTCAACTTCCTAGTGAAACAGCAAGACCTTTAACCTACCCTTTTTTATTAAAAGAAAAAAAAAAAAAAAAAAAGGAAACATATTTGAGTAAATTATAATTTAAGTTAATTGTGGTAAAGTGAACCTAGGCAAGACAGGCTGCTTGCACTGAGCTCCAGCTACAAAATCAGATATTAAAATCTGAAATGTTGTGGTAAAAACATAATGTCTAAAAGACAAGTGAAATGTTGGGACATGATGTACCTCCCACCACAAGACCCTTGTGAGTGGTATAGAAGAGATATAAACAGTGATCACTTCAACCAATTTTTAGTTTGAACTTTGCTACTTAATCTGGTCTCCATTTAATGTGAGGGTTTTCAGAACTAAGTTACACTTAAAATTTTTGGTAACAAATGACTAGCAAATAGACCAGCGATTTATGCAGTGGGAAGCAGATAACTGAATACAACCACAATCAGAGAGAGATAAAATGCCTTCACTGACCAAAGGGTCCATAAATAGACAGGAAGCACTACTAATTTGCTGGATGGGTCAGAAAACATTAAAATAAAAATACCAGTTCCTCTTACTTCTTATCACTTATGATTTGTAATTATTTAAGAGCTTTAGTACCCTTCACACCTGCAGTTGGTTACTGTTGTTCTCTTCCCCCACAGAACGATTTTGTATGCAGGGAGCAGGAAATTCCCTTGAGCCAGAGGGGAAAATTTAACTCAAGTTTCTTAACTGCCTTATCTGCTTTACAACTCCTTTACAAAATGCACTATCATTGCTTATCAGAGGGTGGTTTATGTTTAATATTTTCAAAGAGATAAAAGGTTATGAACCAGGAACCTGGCCCTGATGTTCATGCAAGGTGACAGAAAGGGAGTGAGGTTCATTTCAGCTTACCTTTCAGGATAGAAAAGCCGCCTCTCTCCTTGCACATCACTGTGATGAGTAGGACACACCTCCTTCTCCTATTAACTAGTTAATTCAAACAAACATCACTGGCAGAAGGCAATCTGCTCAGCTGCTTTGCTGTGCAGAAGGTAAGAGTTGCCCTGGTGCAAAAGATCAATATTTAGAAACGAACCATTGTTGGGTCCAGCTCGGTAGATCTTTCATTGTACCTGGTTAATGTATGCCAGCAGGCAGACAGCTCCAAGAACAATCTCCACATTGTGTTGGATTTTTTTCTATGGTGAGTCAGCCCAGGGAAAATCCAGTTACCACCTTGTGAGCAGAAGGGAGTCTGTTATGTCACAACAGGGTCATGTAAGGATGCAAAAGGAGAGGGATAAATTTACAGGTGTATTTTTTTTTATTCTCTCCGTTATTTCCTTTCCAAGAATTTTTAGACACTTCTAAGTTTGTGCCCATCAGAGGCCAAAGTTTTAGCTGTCACAGACACAGTCTTGTCCAGCAACAAGCAAAGGGACTTGTTTCAGGAGCTGGGGAGATCAGCATTTCAGTTTTAACATTTGGAAATTGGTATAACTTGTCAAAAAACACCAAAAAATCTAAAGCTATCAGTGAATAAGGATGGGTATTTTTTTTCTCAAAATCATGTTTTTTTCAGGAAGGTCATATTGGAAAGTTGCCACCCATTTCACACCAAAAAAAAAAAAA